>RJWM01014069.1:0-51576 GCA_004363535.1 Dasyprocta punctata | reverse complement strand
ACTCTCACCGATGAGGTCCCGAGCTCCTCCGACGATAATGGCCGAGTCCATATTGGCGAAGCCAGCGTGACAAGCACCTCCAGGAGAACCAGCGGCTCCAACAGCAACTCTTGGAAGAACCCACAACGCCCGGCTCTTCTTCTCCACGTCCCTATTTATGCTGGCAACTTTCTTCAGGTGGAGCATCTTTAACTCAACAACAGCTGAACCAATTCAACTGGTGCCAAGTTGACCACCAGTTTGTAATCCATAACAAAATGCTAATGTCAATTCAAATATTTTGCCCATTTTTAATTGTTTTTTTATCTTATTATGAGTTGCAAATATTCTTTATATATTCTGGATAAAAGCCCTTTATTAGATACATGATTTGAAAATATTTTCTCTGATTGTGTAGGTTGTCTTTTAACCTTAGTAATGGTATCCTTTGAAGCAAAAAACCTTTTTAGTTTTGTATCTATGAAATCTTTGCCTAACCCAAGTTCATGAAGACTGACTCCTATGTTTGCTAGGGATTCCTCAATAGTTTTAGCGCTCACTTTATGTCTTTGATACAGTTGAAGTTAATTCTAATTTTTTTTTTTTTTTTGTACCAGGGATCAAACTCAAAACCTCATGCCTACCAGGCGGGTGCTTATGCCACTGAGCTAAATCCCTGGCCCTTTTTTTTTTTTTGGTACCGGGGATTGAACTTACAACCTCACACCTGCCAGATAAGTGCTCATGCTGCTGAGCTAAATCCTTAGCCCACCGGCCCTATTTTTTGAGCCAGGGTCTCACTATGCAGTTCAGACTGGCCTTGAACTCACTTTGTAGCCCAGACTAGTCTTGAACTCACAATGATCCTCCTGCCTCAGCCTCCTGAGTACTGGGATTAAAGGCATGCGCCACCACACCCAGCTCTTCAGTTGAAGTTGATTCTTACACATATGTGAGGTAGGGGTCAGCTTCATTCTTTTGCATGTGCTTATCCAGTTTTTCTAGCATTTATTGAAGAGACTAGTATTTCCCTATTGAATGATCGTGACATATTTATCAAAAACTACTGATGTGCAAGTCTCTGGGCTTGATCCCCAGTACCCACCACACACACACACACAGAAGACAGTTGGCCATATTATATGTCAGAGTTTAATTTTGTATTCTCAAGTCTTTTCTGGTTTTCTTATGCCAATACTACAGTACTTTGTTGGAGGTTCTCTCCCTAAGTCTCACTGAGTTATAACTGACAAATAAAAAATTGAACATATTTAAAGTGTACAACATACTGTTTTGATATAAGTATACCTTATGGAGCTGAGGATTTAGCTCAGTGGCACAAATGCCTGCTTGTCAAGTGTGAGATCATGAGTTTGATCCCTGGTAGCCGAAAGTATATGTTGTGAAATGATTCCCACAATCAAGCTAACTCATGTGATCCCTCATGGGATATAATTACTATTTCTATGTGATGAGAATGCTTAAGATTTTCTCCTTGAATAAGTTTCAAGTCTATAACATTATTAATCATGGGCGCTATACTGTCCCTTACATCTCTAGAACTTTTACTGAAATTTTGCAAGTACAGCACTGTTTTTTTTTAAAGAGAATAAAACCCAACAAAACAAAACAGAGTAAAATGAATCAAAACAAAGCAATGAAAGTGGTACAGAACTTTGAAGCAGGATACTAGGAAATCAACAATGGCTACCATAATATATCTTCTTATCTTCACAGTAGTTGTCCATTCCATCAGACATAGTAGAATCAAATAAAACAAAACAAAATAGAATAAGACCAATCAAAACAGAACATTGAATAAAACAAAGCAATAAATCAGAACAAAACAAAACAGTGAGAACAATATTGGATTTCAAAAACAAGACAGAAGGAAATCCCCCATATTTGCTATATTGCATACTGTTATCCTCCTAGTAGATGCTTAGACTACCAGCCCCAGGCCTGCGAAGTCAATCAAACAATACAAGCATTTCGTTGTTTTTGTACCTTAGTTGCTATCGACTCAGTCTGTCCTCTGAACCAGCTGCTTGCTTGTGGGGCTGGGGGTTCTTGATTTTCAGCCCACGAGTCAGCTGGCTCACAGGAAGAGCCAACTGGCTTCTCTCTTCCTGGGCCCCACCTGGTTTCATGGCTTCCCAGAAGGGTGAACTTGCTTCTTGATGTGCTCCTCGCAGATCCAGCATGGCTTCTAGCACAGTTTTGATTACTGTAGTTTTGTGGTAAGTTTTAAAATTGGGAAATGTGAGCACTTTCAACTTCTACTTTTTAAGGTTGTTTTATCTATTTTGAGTTTCTTCATTTTCACATGAATTCAAAAATCATCTTGTCAATTTCTTTTTTTTAAAAAAGGCAGCTGAAATTTTAATAGGGATCTCATTAAATCCAGAGATCAATTTGAGGAACATTGCTGTCTTAATAATACTGAGACTTCTTATCCATGAACATGGAATGTCTCTCTATTGTATTTGAATCTTCTTTAATTTCTTTAATTTTCAGTGTATACATCTTTTTTTTTAGTATATATATCTTATGCTTTTATATTTATTGTGAAGTATTTTATTTTTTGATGCCATTGTGGATGGAAATGCTTTTGTAATCCCATTTTCAGTTTATTTATTGTTATTTTATAGAAATATAATTTTTTAAAAAATATTTTGTATTCTGTGATCTTATTGAACTTGTTTCTATAAGGATATTATTTATTCATTTTTCCTAAATTCCTTAGAATAATTTTTTACATATGGAATCTAGTAATAAGATTTTACTTCTTCCTTTCTAATCTGCATGCCTTTACTTCTTTTTCTTTCCTTGTTACATTGGCTGAAATATTCATTACAATCTTGAATACAAGCAGTAAGAGAATGCATCCTTGCCTTGTTTTAGATCTTAGGAGGAAAACATTCAAACATTCACCAAATGATATCAAATTTAGTTTTTTAAAGCAGGTTTTTATTAGGTTGAGGAGTTTTTACAATGAGTGGGTGTTTAATTTTGCCAAATTTCTGCCTGTGGATGGACATGTTGTTTTTGTTTTGTAGTCTATTGAGACAGTATAATGAATTCCTATATTTTAAACCAATTTTACATTTCTCATGTGCAATACATAATCCTTTTTATATGTTTTTAGATTTGGGTTACCAATTTTTTTGTGGACTTTTGTGTCCATAATCATGAAGGATAGTAGTTTTTTTCTTTGACATGTGTCTTGCTTTGGTAACAAGGTAGTTCTGGCCTCTTGGAATGAGTTTGGAAGGATTCCCATCTGTAGTTAGTTTCTGGCAGAGTTTGCAAAAGATTCATGTTGTTTCTTCTTAAATGGTTTGATAAAATTTGCCACTGAAATACTTGGGCCTGAGCTTAATTTTGTGGAAAAATTTTAAACTATTAAGTTCATTTCTTTACTTTGTTATATGTCTACTCAGATTGTCTGTTTTTTATTCAATTTCAGCATTTGTGTCTTCCTAGGATGTTGTCCCAATGCCTCTGCTTACATAGTGGTTTTTTCTGTTTGTTTGTTTTTTAACTAGGACACTCTCCTAAAGTCATAATGGTTGTTACTTTGTGAGAGGGGCCCCTGCCCCTCCCTTACCCCTACCCGTGCAATGCCCCCACAGGTCAGCTCCCAAAAATTAACACCTGGAACAGCAGGGGGACCTTGAGAGCCCAGTTCCAGCACAGTTGCCGCCTATATGGAATGGTTGATCCTCCTGTTCTCTTTGTTCTTTAATTATTAAGTATTTTACACATGACCTCTTGGAAGTGGAAGTCTGAGATCCCACTGAAGCCCTCCTCCTCACACCTAGCTCTGGGGCTGATCATGTACTTCAGCATTCTACTGGGCATGTCTGGCAGAAGAAACAGCCTTGATTGATTGGGTAGGACTGACTGGCAGTTGTGGGTACAGATTGAGAAGCTTAAGAACCCAAGGCTGGCAGGGAGACAGTGTGGTATGTGGGGCCTGGACTGATTTCTCATGAAATTTTAAGCCCTAGCTATGGCTATTACAAAGAAAAGGAAAGTGGCTGATGGTATGTGTGTAGCTCAAAGTAAGTGAACCAAAGAATAGGTCTTTAAAGGTCTTACTGGGTGATACAACACAAATTTTGAAACACCTTTAAAGTAAGGTCCCTAATTCAAATCCTCCAAGAAACCCAGTTGGTAACCCGCCACCTTTCATTGATTTCAAACGTGCATGCTTGCTTTGGCATTTCCGCATCTCTAAAATTAGCAGGCACATTACAATTGATGGTCAGTTATATATTGTATATAAAATAGCAGTGTCCTGTAATCAAAGATGCTTTAAATTATATGAAATTCAAGAAGCAAGTGGCACGGGCAAGCAAAATCACATTTCTCTGTGTCTGCCTTTCACCTCAAAGGAGAGATTAATTCAGAGACATTTTGTGGCTTGTGTCTGGATGTCCCCACAAGTCATACTTGGGGCTTTTTCCGAGGTAGCTAGATCTAGACTGTGCGATGCTGGAATTAAGGATGTGTGATTACTAAATCAATACACAGATTGGTTTGGCGTAGTTCTGGGTAGGATTAAGGATGGCCCACCCTGGGTGTGAGTGCTACCTGGGTGGGCAGCCTGGATACAATATAAGGGACAGAAAGGGCTAGTGGATTTGCTTGTGGCTTGCTGTTTGCTGGCTTCTGCCTGCCTGCTTTCTGCCATGAGCCACCCTGCCTTGGAAACCGCCAACGATGAACTGAAACCTCTACATACTGTGAGCCAAAATAAACTGTTCCTTCTTTCACATTGGGTGTCAGGTATTTTGCCTCAGCAACAAGAAAAAAGTAAGACAGAGCTATTCTTACATGATAAGAAAATAACATGAGTAATGACAACTATTAACTACTTTGCTGTCTTCATGCTCAGGAGCCAATAGATCATAGTGACAACTGGCAAACCAGAGAGTACCCTGGCTTCCAGAGGCAGCTGCCCCACTGCCCCGGCTGATGGGCTATGGTGACAGATGCCCAGTATTCACAGGTATTCTGAATTTTCAAAAGAAGATTAAAAATGCACTTTAGCTGGGCGTGTTGGCACATGTCTGTAATCCCAGCACTTGGGGGGCTGAGGCAGGAGGATTGCCATGAATTTGAGGCCAACCTGAACTACATAGTGAGCTCAAGTTCAGCCTGAACTACATAGCCAGACCCTGGCTTAAAAGAAAAAAGAAAAGAAAAGCAGCTTATGTGAAACTCCTAATTTTCAAGTAACGTCTTGATTTATTTTAATTATCTAGCAAAAAATTGCACACGTTAGATCCAGTCTGTGATCGCGCAGATTCTGCATGACTTCTGCTCTAAAGACGCATTACTTTATTAAAAAAGTAGCCTGAGACAAACCACTTTTTGTAGCAAAGTCAAAAAAGAAAAACCCATTTCAAAATTTAACACTCAGCTCATGGGTCTAGAATAAAAATATTGTAGGGTGTGTTACTTAGATTACTTTTAAAAATTTTTTCTGCTTCCCTCTCAGTAGAATATAAGAAAGTGTGGTTTAATCTATTGAAGATGCTGCATGTCCTGTTTGTAAAAATAGACCATCACTTTTAACATGCAGACTCAGGCTTCCAAAGCAACAGCGTTTGTTTCTCATAGCTGTAGACTGTGGTCAGTGAGAGAACGATGGAGTGGAAAATCGTCAGATTACCAAAAGTCCAGGTTCTGATTCTGGCCCTCGGTGTTGTGCAAGTTGATTTAGTGTCCTTCGGCCTGCTGCACCACATGTGGGTTTATTCCGGGGCAGGTGAGGTGAAACATGGCCCGTAGAAAGGACTGGGTAAATATCAGCTGTTAGCCTCGCCCACGTCACATGGTCTGAACCTCGGAGGCCCCGTTGTAGTCTATGGCTCTTTCTCTAGACCCCTGATATCCCAGCCAATGGCTTGACTAGATGAGAAAACACAGGCAAGGAGACATTTACAAAAGTCAGCCACATCTTGGAATCTGAAGTAGTACTGAGTCTCTGTAGAGGGGATTTAGGCAGATCTTTGATGATAAGCTTGGAGGATTAAACTTTAATATCTGCAGTTCAGAGTCACCTGAATTGTACATCAGCTTCGGGAACCTTCTCACTGTTTGACGTTTAGCTGTTACCTTCCCTCTCTCTTTCATATTTTCATTCTCTGTTATTTATAAGGAAAAGAAAAGCCTCGCTTTTTTCTTGGTGAGAATCTTTTTCACAACAATGTAAAGCTCTATATTAGATTTGGAAGGAGTCAATGCACTTTACTTTGATAACCTGTATCCAGTCTGCTTTGATTCTAGCATATAGACAATCTCAGGTCCCATTGAGAAATAGGTATGGAGTAAGGTATACATTTGTAAGGGGAAAAGAAAAATTAATGTCTTTCAGAAGATCTTACTCAAAACTAGTGATGTGTTTCTAAGCTGGACTATATATGAAAATTTACTCCCATAACCTCAGGTTTGCTCTGGTGAAAATAAATTAATTGCCTCATTGAAATGACTGACCACCTTGCTTTCATTGCTTCTGTTTATGGCATCACTGTCTTTTAGGGGTTCATATACTTTTTCTGTAAAGGACTAGACAGCAGATATTTTAGACTTTTATTTATTTTTTTTAAAGGGGCTTTTTTGTGTGGTATTTTAGGCTTTTAGAAGCATAGGATTTCAGTCACAACTATTACCTCCGTTATTGTAATCCAAAAGCAACCATAGACAATATGTAAATAAATGATCATGGCGGTGCTCCAGTAAAACCTTATTCATAAAAACAGTAGATTTGACCTGTGCCATAGTGCCACATGGAACTGTCAGAGTCAGTCTTGACTTTGTGCTTTTAGGACACACATCCAAGCAGCTCTCAGGTAACAATAATTATTCCTTTTGGTAATTCCCCACATTCTTCCCCTTGCTTCTTTTCCCACTGCTGATTGTATGCTCCACACAATCAGTTACTTTTTTTTTTTTCAACTGGAGGTAAGGGAGGTGTGTTGTTCTTTTTCTGATTCTTATTGGTTAGTGGTATCTAGGAAAGTTTTACCTAAAACTCAGAGTCACAAAGGTTTTCACATCAAAGTTTTTATGATTTTAGGTATTAAATTTAGCCCTATGTCACATTTTGAGTTAGTTCTTATATCTATAGTGAGGTTGGGACCAAAGGGGGTTTGGTTTGTTTTATTTTGTTTTAATGTGAATTTTCAATGGCTCCAAAATCATTTGTTGAACTAACTACTACTTGTTCTCTAATTAAATGCCTGTGCCTCTCTGCCAGTAATCAGCAGTTTGTGTATGTGCGGGTCTGTTTTCAGACTCTATTCTGTTCCATTGATCCATTTTTTTAAAAGTCTTAATAGTAATACAAAGTGCCATGTCTACTGTTGCTCTATAATCTTGGAAAAAGTCATGTTAACCCTCCAGCTCAGTTCTACTTTTACAGCGTTGTTTTGGTTTGTAGGTCCTTTGTGTTTTCACATGCATTTTAGGAGTTTGGTCTATTCCTACCCAAAATGAAAACAAAACAAAGTTCAGGCAGGTATTTTGACTGAGTTGGCTTTGAATGTTTAGATTACTTTGGGAAGAATTAACAAGTTTCCATTTACTGAGGCCTTCTTTAGTTTATCTCAGTAGTACTGTGTATTTTTATTTAGGTCTTAATAATTTGGCAAGTTTATGCCTAGTTCCTCTTTTTGACGCTAATGCACATTAAATTTCGATCTGAGTGTTCATTGCTGACAGAAATATTTTGCATAGTCATTTTGCATTCTACAACTTTACTAAGCTCACTTATTATAGCAGTTTTTTTCTTTTCTTTTCTTTTCTTTTTTTTTTTTTTTTTACATCAGATGCCTTCGTGGATAAAGGCAGTTTTTCTTCTTCCTTTCTGAACTGGATGCATTTTATTTTAGTTTATTTCCTGACTGATTGCACTGGCTATGAGCTCCCATGTTGAACAGAAGTGTTGAGACTAAATCTGTTTGTCTTATTTCTGATCTTAGAAATAAAGCATTTAGCCAGACATGGTAGCACATACTTGTGATTCCCGCCACTCAAAGAGTTCAGGCAGGAGAATTGCAAGTTAAGACCAGACCAGGCAATTTAACAATCCTTTGTGTCCAAAAAGAATTCAAAAAATTATGAAAAGAAAAGAAAGGGCAGGGAGATACGGTTCGGTGATGGAGTGATTGGCTATTACACAGGAAGCCCTGGGTTCAGTCCCTGCTTCTCACCCCCACCCCACTGCAAAAGCTTTGCGGTGGTGCCTGAGCAGTTTAGCAGCTTAGCAAGACGTCGTCTCAAAATAACACAGTAAAAAATGTTGGTATATAGGACTGTGAAACCCCCGGGTTCAATCCCCTGGGCTTGGGGAGAGAGGGAAAGGGAAAAGGAGAGAGGAAAGCAGGGAGAGAGAGACAGACAGACAGACAGATACTGGTTTTTCACCCTTAGATCTGATGCTAGGCTTTTCCAAGATTCCTTGCTTGTAGCTGAGGAAGTACAATTCTGTTTGCACTTTACAGAGTATTTTAAAAAATCAGGAATGGATACTAGACAGTAGGTTTTGTCAAATGTTTTTTCTTTTGTTGATTGAAATGGTCATGCAGTTTTCCTTTTCTTAATCATCCACTGATTTTCAAATGTTAAGCCAACCTTGCATTACTGAGATAAACCCCACTTGACCATGATGGATTTTCCCTTTCATTACTTGTTGAATCGAACTTACTAAAATTTTGTTGTGAATTTTTGCATCCGTATTTCGGAGGCACGCTGATCAGCAGTTTTCTTTTTCTGGTCACATATTCATCTTAGTTTTGTATCAGGGGCTCTGGAATGAGTCAGAAAATATTCTCTCTTTCATTTTCTCGAAGAGAGTATGGACTTGGTATACCAGCTTTGTTAAATATTTGGCAGAATTCACAGAGGACCCATCTAGTCCTGCAGTTTTTTGGTTTTAGTGACTTTTTAAAAAATTATTATTGTTCTGTTTTTATTTCATTGCTTCATGAGTTTAGTAATATTGTTTATTTATTATTTTCTTCTGTTTAGATTGTTTCATTTGCTTTTTGTTCCTGAAGGTAAACTGAGGTCATTAATCTGAGATACTTGTATTCATCTAACATAGGTATTTAATGTTATAAATTTTGCAGTAAGGTCTGCCTTTGTGGCATCCTTGGATTCTTGTATATTGTGCTTTTGTATTCATGTAGTTTAAACTAGCTTCAATTTCCTTTTTTTATTTCTTCTTTGACCCATGGTTTATTTAGAAATCTGTTTCTCAGTTTCCAAATATTTGGACATTTTCTAGATAACTTTCTGTTACTGATTTATGGTTTCATCCACTGTGAGCAGAGAAGGATACCCTTTATAAGACTTGAATTCTTATAAGCTTATTGAAACTCGTTTTATGACCCTAAGTACAATGTCTTAGTATGCACGCTTGAAAAAAAATGTATTCTTTTATTGGTACAGGATTCTGATTTTCTGCTTACCCAGTATATCAGGTTAATTGAGAGAAATAAGTAAACTTCTCACTATAGTTGAGGATTTATCTATTTCTTCTTACAGTTTTATCTATTTTTGGATTTGAAACTGTTATTAGGTATATAAAGATTTGGGATGATTGTGTCTTCTTGATGAATTGACCCCTGTATCATTAAAATACCTTTTTTAACCTTGATAATATTCTTTTATCCTTGATTTTATATATATGTATATATATATATTTACTCCTAGCTTTCAGATATTACTTTCCATTCTTTCACATTTAACCTAGTTGTCTGTCTATATTTAAATTCCTTGTAAGCTACATGTAGTTAGATTTTGATATTTTTATTCAGTATGCCAATCTCTATCTCTTAATTAGGATTCATAAGCCATTTACATTTAGTGTAGTTAAATTTATGTGTGTCTTCTTACTATTTTGCATCTTTCCATCTGTTCTTTGTTCATCTTTTTCTCTTCTAATTGGGTTATTTTTATGACTTTTTTTTTTGAGACAGGGGGTCTCACTCTGTAGTTCAGGCTAGCTTTGAACTCACTATGTAGCCCAGGCTGGCCTTGAACTCACAGTGATCCTCCTGCCTCAGCCTACAGAGTGCTAGGATTACAGTCGTGTGCTGCCATGCCTGGCTATGACTCCAGTTTTATCTTTGTTGTTGGCTTATTGTTTATAAATCTTTATTTTGTAATTTTAATGGTTACCATAGCTTTTTACTATATATTAGTGATGCCAAACCTTTTAGAGTTTTCAGTGATTAACAAACAGCAGGCTGTGGTATATGTGCAATAGCTTCGCCACCAACATTGTATATCTTTAGCTTACCTGAGTTTATCTTCATATAAAATTGTATTATTTCACATGTTGTTTAAGGACACTTGCTTTCTGCATCAAGATTAGCTGGAGTTCAGCTGATCTGATAATTTCTTTCTCATGCACAGAGAGTACTTGTTTTACCTGAAACTGTACATCAGTCTGAAGCTCTGTAAAGAAGTCAGTCCTAGCCACCTGGACCTTTTGGGATGTGCTGTTACTAATTTCAAAGAAGTTATAGAGCTGAAATTTTCCTAGATTCTAACTTCAATTTCTGTGGCGGGGGGGATAACTATGAAAGTTATTTAACGCCTTCATTTTTCATTCAAAAACTAGAGGACAATGTATGTAAAAATATGCAAGAGTCACAGGAAACCCACGTATCCAACCACCTAGATGAAGTTGTTGCTGCTGTCAGCATCAGTCCGAGAAAGAAGATCCAGAACAAGCTGCCTCAGACAGTGCTATTCCAACCTCCTCGAGAGAAACTCCACCTCTGTGAAGAGAAAGCCAAGTCCTATTTCAGCAGTCACCAAGTAAGGCGCCTTTCCATCCTCTCCCTGTTCTTTGGCAATTGAACTGCTGTACCACACATGACTGAAAGTAGATATTTTAGGTTACATTGCTGATCCTAAGACTATGACAAAGTACATATGAGAAAGTCTCTGTCAGAGCATGAGTGAATGTGAGACCTCAGGGCTCCAAGCTCAGCAGTTGGCATGGGCAATAATAAATATTGGTTGAGCTTCTACCCTGTGCCAGGTCTAGCCACTGGAATACAATACAAGGGAGATGAAGCTTCTGTTCTCATAGAACGGAGAATTCTGTTCTTGGTATCTTAGCTCCCATTTTCCCCTCAGAAGTTTTACTCATTCTGATTTGTCAGGCCGTGTTTGTCCATTCATTATTTCATAAATACCCATCGTATGTCTGATACGTGTCAGGTGCCATGCAGCCCCAGCCTTGGCTCAGCAGATTTGTGCTTTGGTTGAGGTGATAGACAGGAGTGCAGATCGTGGTAGACAGTGTGCTGGGTTCTGTGGTGGACACAGCTCAGAGTGAGACAGATACCAGCCGGGAGTGGGTGGGCGATGATCCTGGAGGTGGCAGGGACAGCAGTGGAGGCTCACTACTTGGGATGTTGTTACCTGGCCTGCACAGGTAACAGTGCTTAGGAGTCAGTCAGGTGAGGGAGGTGTCAAAAGAATTCTGGCCAAATACTGTGGATGGGTAAGAAGCAAGGGCCTGAGGGAGCACAGTCTGACTGAAGAACTGGAAGGAGCTGTCTGGGGTGAAAGTTTTAGTGAGGCTTTATGGGTGAGAACTGGGGCCTGGAGGGCACTCAATGCCCAGCAGAAGTGTTTTGATTTTCTTTTAAATGTACTAGAGGAATACCCTAGGATTATAAACAAGAGAAACCCATGAGCAGGTTTGAGTTTTAGGAATGATCATTCCCAGAGTAACGAGAGGAGGAGTTAGGAAGATAAAAGTTAGAGGAGGAGAGTTAGGAAGATATAAGTTAGAGGAGGAGAGTTAGGAAGATATAAGTTAGAGGAGGAGAGTTAGGAAGATATAAGTTAGAGGAGGAGAGTTAGGAAGATATAAGTTAGAGGAGGAGAGTTAGGGAGATATAAGTTAGAGGAGGAGAGTTAGGAAGATATATGCAATAACCCAGGCAGGGAACGATGAGGCCCTGAACTGTGTGAGGCAGAGGCAGTAGAGAGGATGAGATCTTTTGAAAGGACTGTGGCAATGCAAACCAGCAGGCCTGGATGACAGCGGGGACAAGGAGATGGAGAGGCGCACACAAGCCAGAGCGGGTGTGCAGAGCCCTGGTTTAGTCTCAGTCCGCTCGGTGATTGGGGAGGCTTGCCCGTGCCCTTCCTTCATGCCATGGGTACAGAAGGAAGAGCAGCATTTTGACAAGTGGGCATGACTTGGGCTTTGAGCATGTGCTCACTCATGCGCCAGGCCATCTGCTAGCTACGCTGTCAGCCAGCAGCCCTCCTCAACCAGAGTTCAGCAAGCAGATTAATCCCTAATACCCAAAGGCATGTAGTGCTTCTGTCCTATGTGTGGTGCTAAAGAATTCCTGGGTTCTGTGGGCCAGATGAGGAACCCAGGGCTACGACAGTGAACAGGACGAACAGGCACGTGTCCTCTTGGAGCCGAGGGGCAGCTGACATTGTAAATAAACTGGATAGTTGGAGATTGTGGTGAGTGCTAAGGAGGGAACTGAGCTCATCTTGGGCAGGCTGGCCTGGGGAGGCCTCTGAGGTGGTGACAGACAGAAGGAGCCTGCGTGGAAAAGCTGAGGGAAGAGCGTTCTAGCAAGAGGAAGCACTACCCATAGAACCTGTAAGGAGGCCTGAGTGTGCTGCGTCGGGAGTGAAGAGGGGCGCCCGTGGGTTGGAGCAGTAATCAGTTCAGTCAGCCTCTTGCATGTCGTATGCTGGGTTCCCCTGAGAGAGCTTAACAATGTCAGCGAGTTATCCATATGGTGCAGTTCACTTTGCACACTGCTCGATTTTTGGTAATATTTAAAGAATAATTTTAGCATTATTAAAAAGTTATGGTTCACCAGTTGTTACTGTTTGGTTTATTCCTTTTTTAAGGTTCTTTGGTGCTGGGAATTAAACCCAGGGTCTCCACAGTTCAATCCATGAATTCAAATTGAATACAGTTTCTCCCCCACCTTACCCTCTAACTGCTTTAGGACAGGATCTTGCTAGGTAGTCCACATTAGCCTTGACCTTCTGTCCTCCTGCCTCAGCCTCCTGATACTGGCCTTAAAAGCCTGTATCTCTGTGTCCAACCTGCCATGTCTCCTCAGTCTCCTTTAATCTCCAGTGCCTTAACTTACTTTTCACAATCTTGATAGTTTTCAGAAGTACACTCCAGTTATTTTGTAGAATATCCCTTTGTTTGAATTTGTGTTGTATTTCTTCATGCTTTTATTCCACTCGTACATTCGAGACAGGAATACCGCAGGCACGATGTTAAACACCTCCTCAGTGTTTTGTACCAGAAAATATAGACTCTCTGTTGGTCCCATCGCTGTGGTACTAACCTTGAGTGCTTGGTTAAAGCGCTGTCTGACAGGTTTGTTCATGGTGGAGTTACTTCTCTGTCTGTAATTAATAAGCATCTTATGGGGAGATACACTAAGGCTATGTAAACACGCAAGCCTAAGTTTTAGCATCCGCTGATGATTCCTGCCTGAATCTGTTATTATCCATGATGCCTGTCAGATTACGAGCCTCTGACTCTAGTATGTTTCCAGCATTTGTTTGTATTTCATTATAGGGAAGAGCTTTTCCTTCTTCGCACTTTATTTATTATTCATTTACACCCATAAAGGTTCAGGAAGCCCTGTTTTACAACAGGACTATGTGTTACAACCCATTATTTTCATCGAAGTTTCAGTTGTCTGGTATTTGCCAGTGGAAGTGGCTTCAAGCTGGCCAAGTCCTTGATCTATGCTCTAATTCATTGTACACTTTCTTAATTTCTGGCACAAGATTTTTCAGGTTCATCTTGGACTTCCTCTGCCCTGGCACTGGCTTCAGAGAACCCTGGTTCCTGATCTCCATCCAGGCTATTCAGAGAGTGGAAAAAAAATTTAAAACTTAAATGCCCCATAATGGTGACTAAGTAACTCAATTATGATACAACTATACAGTAAACACTGTACTGCTATTCAGATTTATAGAAGATGGCGTGAGAAACGTTCACAAATTGTTAAAATAGCAGATTGCTATGAGCCTATTTTGAAGAAGAAAAATATATAAATGAGTCCATAAAACTACAGAATAATGGGCCATTTAGCATCCTGGTTTTATCTTCACGAAGTAAGCTCGTAAGAGGTTTTAGATTTCATCTTTTTGCTCATGCGCATTTTGACGGCAGCAAGCATCTATTACTTTTGTAAGAAGAAACCATTACTACAGTTAAGAGCCGAAGCCAGGCCTCTTTCAACACCCTAGGGTAGGAGCGCGTTCCTTCGCTTCCTCCTGGTGTCACAGAAGTGACTCTTTGGTGCGGAACTGGACGTGCATTTTTATCAAGAAGAGGGTGGTTTCGGGGTGCAAATGTTTCTAACTGGCCTTGCCTGGGGTCCATCAGGGGCCCCCTCCTGGGTCTTCTCTGCAACTGTGTTTGTTCCAGTGTTCCTTTGCCCTCTTTACTTGCTGTCAGCAGCTCCCATGCCTTGTCCTGGTTATCTCTTATACATAAACCTCGTAGCTTAGCGACCTGAGCCAAACCATTGGTCTCTGGAGCCTGCAGTTTGCACGGAGGTCGGTGTTCAGCTGTGCTCCCGGCGGCGTCTTCCAGGCTGGGTGGGTGTGGAGAGTCCTCTTCACCCCGGCCGGCCGACTACTCTCGCGACTGACTCATCTATCAGTGCTGGCCCTCGGTTCTTTTCCTCCTGGGCCTCACTAGGGGCTGCTTAATGTTCTTCACAGCTTGCCGGTTGGGTTTCATACTGGACTGCTGGGGCCGTGATAGCAAAACACCACGGGGTGGGGGCTTAAACAGCAGAAGTTTATTGTCCTGCAGCTTGGGAGGCTAGAAGTCTAGGATCAAGATGTCAGCGGGCTTGGTTTCATCCTGAGGCCCCTGACCTCGGCTTGCAGACGGCTGCCCTGTGTCTTCCCGTGGTCTTTCCTCTGTGCACACGTGTCCCTGGGGTGTCCTCCTCTTCTGTGGCCACACCGGTCCTATTGGAGTAGGGTCCATCCTACTGGCCTCATTTAAACTCAGTCACCTCTTTGAAGGCCCTATCCCGAAATAT
This sequence comes from Dasyprocta punctata, assembly GCA_004363535.1. Classification (NCBI taxonomy): domain Eukaryota; kingdom Metazoa; phylum Chordata; class Mammalia; order Rodentia; family Dasyproctidae; genus Dasyprocta; species Dasyprocta punctata. The sequence goes on along the minus strand of RJWM01014069.1, from coordinate 36,496 downwards.
GGCTGCATTCCCAGGTATAGGAGGTTGTGATTTAAACATGTTGATTTGGTAAGGACACAATGTAACCCATATCCAGATTCCAAGAATGACAACTAAAAGGAGAGAAAGTGAAAGTCATTAGTTCCTTGAGACGCGGGCCTGAAAACTGGCAGTGCGTTGTTTCTTCCATCTTTTATTGGCCAAACTATCATATAGCAAGATCAGTCTCAAAGAGCTGGGGACGGAGACGCCCATCTCTGGTTGGAAGGATCCTCCAAGGATTTCAGAGCTGTGTTATAAAGCCACCAGCCTTACTTGGAGAGTCTGTTACTGCTCTTAGCTGACCTAGAGCTGGGAGCCCACGGTTCCCTCTTCTCTTTATCCCTAACTCCTTTAATAAAGTCCTGATATCTTATTCACTATGGTAATATCATAGGTTGCTAATGAGAGCTTCAAATTGAGAGCTCAAGTGTGTTATTGGAAAACCACTACCACCTGTCCACTTGTAGAAGACTATGTAAGAGTTGCTCATTGACAGACAACTGGAAAATCTACTCGTATTTTTCTTTATTTTGTTATATTTACATGTACTGTAAATCGTATTTATTTCTTGTATCTATTGTTTATTTTGTTCTCTGATGGATCTCAAGTGCTCAGAACCATTCTTAGCACCAAGTAGTTATTCAATAAATATTTGTTGAATTGATGAAAGTATATTTTGTGTTTTGTGATTCCTAAGTTTCAAGCTAACTGGTGCATTCATTTTATTTTCCTAACAGTATAAACAGGCTGTTCAGGAGCTTGCACGCTGCGTAGCCTTGACGAGGATTTGCTATGGCGACTGCCACTGGAAACTAGCAGAGGCGCACGTGAATCTGGCTCAAGGCTACCTCCAGATGAAAGGTGAGCTCTCTCCAACTGAGGAGGGCAGGTTGGTTGGTTTCTGCTGTTCTTTCAAGTTTGATTCCCACTTAACTAGAAGGGTCAAGTTTTTAAGTATTCCTTCCAAATATGGAAAAGCCATTTCCTTTTAGAAAGAGTCAATAAGGTATACAACATATAAATCTTCAAAAAGGAAAAGGAAGATTGTCCTTCTGGGTTTGTCTTTTTATAATCTTAACATTGAGGTTCTTAGCAGATGATTAATCTGTTAGGTCAGAGGTGTTGCAGAAAAAAACCAAGGCATAAAATAGGAACTGAGAATGGATTCCTTGTGTATTTTTCTTGATCAAAAGTCTCTTGATGTAAAATATCAGCAGCAAAAACAGAAAGTTAACCGAAACTGGCATAACTAAAAATGTATTAGCCCACACAGCTTAAAAATTCAAGGGTAAAACTTCCTGTAGACCTAGCCATACCCGAAGTCCAAACAGTGTGACCAGGATTCAGTTTCTCTCTTTTCCCAGCACTTGGCTCTGTTTTTCTTGGCACTGTCTTCATTCTTAGCCAGCTTGTGCCCAACTTAGCCAACTTGGCAGCAGCTCTAGGTTTCCCTTCTAAGCATTCTCAGGAGAAGAAGAATGCCCTGCCGCTAAAACATCCCAATGTTTAGGGGCATCCTTGTTAGACCATCTTGGTGTGATCTGGGTTTTATATCAAAGGCAAGGAATATCCAGGCATGGTGGTGCATGCCTGTAATCTCAGCACTTGGGAGGCTGAGGCAGGAGGATCACTGCGAACTGGAGGACAGTCTGAGCTACATAGTGAGTTCAAGGCCAGCGTGAACTCCTGAACTGCGTTGCAAGACCCCGTCTCAACAAACAAACAAACAAACAAACAAAAAATCTACAAGGAACAGTCTCACTGGCCAGACCAACTTTTGGTTTCACTGGGTGCTGGGGAAGAAGCTGCCTTTGCTCAGATGGGTTGCATATGCAGGTGTTGAGACTCCCAGGAGGAAAGCAGAAGAGGGGGGAATACATGGATACGGGGAAGGCGGAAACAACAGATAGCCAGGGCATGACACTTTCTACTCACTCACCGTGCGACCTAGGATGAGATTACACGTCAGAGCACATCTTTCTACTCAGCTCCTTCAACTGAAAAGTGATGGTAAAGGACCTGGTGATACGGACTTCCCAGGGTTGGTCCGGTGAGTAAATAAAACAGTAGTGGTAGAAAGCACCACAATGCCAAGCATACCACTGCCATCCAATTACTGTGCCCAAGCCTTACTAGCGACTGGTTTTATCTATTAGGTCGAGGATCATTAGAGCCAGAGGCCACCTTGGAGATCATCTTATTTAACCTCTCCCATTTCCTAGATTAAGAGGAGACAGCCAATTTGAGTGGAAACAGCCTGCCCCAGATTGCACTGTTAATAAGCAGCTGATGTGATACTCAGACCTAGAGTCCCACATGCCAGCACCAGTGTCCTGCAATCTGGGATTTCCAGTAATGTCCTTTCATAGCTCACTCCTTTTCTGGATGTGTCTTTCGCAATTTAACGTAAAAGCAATATCCACTATTTAATATGGACACCTGAGTAAGGGCATTGTGGTATTTTCCACGTGTAGCCTTTTTCAGTCTTACCACAGTCTTTGAGGCCAGTATTATCATCATCCCTGTTTACACTTGAGGAAACTGAGGCCAGTGTTTCCTAGCCGATGGCCACACAGGCAGTGCATCCCAGGCAGTCTGACTGCAGAGCTGATATTCTTGAACGTCAGCCTACCCTGGGTCCAGCGCACTGAGTTCAAGTTCTTAGGGGCAGGGAGCATAGTTGGACATACAGCCCCCAGGCCTCTTCTTAGACCACAGGCACAACTGGCACTAATAAGTTTCAGGCAGCCTGAAGAAGTATGTGCTTTTTTAGAAAAATAAAACAAACGCATAAAAATGACGCATTCCCACATATAGACAGCATAGCCCAGTTTTTCCCGTTAGAAAGTATACTGTTTCTGCTTTGAAAAAAGCAGAATCAACTTCCTATTTTGACAGCTTTTGAGAGATTCGAGATACAAGTCCATGTAATTCAGAACACAGTACTAGGCTGTATGGATGGGAAAGGGAGGGGTTATCAGTAGGGGGCGTGGGTGTGGGGAAGCACAAAGCATTGATTCCTAGCTGGTCAGCGTCAGTGTCATCCCTTCCGCAGTCTGATAAGCCTACAGAAGAACACTAGAGCGCACTGAGAAATTAGTCCTGAGTAGCTTTTATAGATACCATTGTACTTGCATTATGTTAAAATAACTATGATTCTAGAGAGTGGGCAGAAGATCCAGAATTTTTAGCATTCTGTTAAGATTACTGTCACAAAGCCAGGATTAAGATTCATGAGTATTTTATTTCCTGCCCAGAATGCGATTCTTGTATTTCATTTGTTTTTTATAATTATTTGTAAGATATTTTATGTCTGCTACTGGTAAGGTTTCAAAGCTGTTCAACCCCATTTTGTTCTATTTATTTCTCGAAAGCCCATTTTGGGAACATTTTTATCTTGAGTAATTGGTATAAAACAGCACCGTAGTTGTTATAGTCCTGATTGGTTACTGCTGGCCAGATACGTGTCCAGGCACTACTTGACAGTGTACAGAAACCTTGAGGATCCCTGGGTCAGGGAGAACTATAATCCTGTCCATCTGAGATTAAAAAGAAACCAAGACTTCATTTTCTTTGTCCATAGGATTTTCACTGCAAGCAAAACACCATGCAGAAAAAGCCAAAGAAATCCTCACCGCCTTCATTGTACCTCCTTATAACGACAACACAGATGTTTTCAAGTGTTCTGTAGAGCTTTTCCATACCATGGGGAGAGCCTTCCTTTCCCTTCAGAAGTATCCTTTTGTCTCTGATCTTTAAAAATAGAAATATTGCTCATATAATACTTATATAATACTTATATTTCAATTCTCAGGGTGAATAAAAAGCTGATAGATGACTGGGGAAGGGTCATAGGCAGTGTGAAAGCCAAGGAAGTCCAAGACCTGAGGTTCCAGAATCTAGAGCTGAGAATCTAGATCATTTCCTGAACACAATTCAGATTTAAGGAAGCTTCAGAGAATTTGGTGAAAGCAGAGAGACTTTCGAGGGAGCTGCTACAGTGCGGAAGGATTATAAAGGAAGAGTGGATAGAAGTCCAAGCAAGAATCAAATTGTCATTTGCACAGTAAGTTTCGAGTTGAGAGTGTTGTTTGCGTGGCGGCTGGAGGTTGTTGGCCAGCAGAGTGCGTCTTTGGACAGCAGCGGCTTCTCTAGGGAGCTTGTCCACGGCTTCTCTCAAGGCCGTGGTCCAAAAGGGAAAGAGAAGCCAGTCGGGTTACAGCGGCCCCACGCAAGACGTGCATCAGCGACGCGTCTGCTTGATGTCAAGTGCCTTCGTATCTACTCAGGGCCCTGGACCCCAGATCGTTATTTCCATGGCTGACGTTCTGCCTGCTCCCTTTCCCTACCCGCTGCCTCCGCATCCTTCTCCTTCCTCCCTGCCCTGCTCCCCACCTCCGTGCTCCACTCCTCCAAAAGCCTTCAATAGACTGATTTTATGGTTAGGGCCTCAAAGGAGAAAGATCCTAGGTGTATCTGAGTCTATGATAATACGACAGTTGTTCTTTGCTTCCCACCCCACTCTACACTCACCAAAGAAACCAGGCTGGAAATGATGTCAAGAGAAGGCCATGGGCCTTGGGTAGTTAGCACATTTATCCCTGCCCAAAGGCCCAACCGTGTGCCAGTTCCCCAGAGTAGTGGCATCTTGGTTACTTTTCTCTCGTTGCTCAGACAAACACCCGACACCCAAAATTTGGGAAGGAAGGGTTTATTTAGTTTACAGTTTGTGGAGGTTTCAGTGCATACTCAATTGGCTCCAAGGCAGGGTGGCATGGCACAGGGGCAACATTTCAAGGCAGCAGCCAGCAAAAGCAGCCAGAGCAAAAAGTGAGGAGAACAAGCCTCTTCTTCTCCCTTATAGTGTACACAGGCCACCACCCGCCTCCAAGGGTGTAGCACTCACAAAATCTCTGTGCCCTCCTCTTGCACAGGATGAGGATATTTACAAAGTAAGAACCCTGGCTCCCTGCTGAGTCTCCCAGTTAAACTTCTAAATTTCTCAACTTGACACAATATAGCAACCATAACAACTGGGGTGACAGAGTATGCCCTTGCTGTGTGCAAGGATGGAATAGTGTGGAGAAGAAGGCAGAAAAAGGTCCATTCTAGGAGAGACAGGGTTCCACTTAACCTACATGACCGCTCTAAGCCAAAGCCAGAATTCGTTTTCCCTTCATACCCAGACTATATGCGTAAGTTGATTCTCATGAAAACTCAGCACACCGATAAGAACATTCTAAGAAATGAATAAGGGAAGAACCCCAAGTGAACATACCCACATTTTCCATATGGATGGAAAATGGAAAGGACCAACCTTGACTCAAGCTTTAAATATATATATATGGGGGGATTGTGTGTGTGTGTAATCAGTTCCTCCTCGTTCATTTGTTTTGTCTGGGGTATTTGGACTGAAAGTGCAGAGCTCATCTGACCGTGTAAGTCCCCTTGGACCCCTTTCATTTTATTTTATTTTTTGGGACAGGGTTTCACTATGTAGTTCAGGCTGCCTGGACTCACTATGGCTTCAAACTCATGGTGATCCTTCTGCCTCAGCCTCCCGAGTGCTGGGATTACAGTGAACTGCTTTTTTAAATAAACATTTTCCTCCATCTCTTATTTTCACTCTCCTTCTCTTCCCTCTGACAGCACAGATACCTATTTGACTGTGGATCTATGAATAAGTAGTATTTAATATGTGTGTACTCTAAATTTATATTAACGTGTATCTGTCTCGTTCTGCTTCTTACTTTTTCTCTACTCAGCTCTTTTCGAAGCCTTGCCTGTGTGTTAGCGGCTTGTTTTCGTCCCCTGTGTGGTGCTTCATAGAACGCAGGTAGCGCATTTTATTTATCCACCTCCTGGCAGTGGACACCGAGCTCGTCCCCAGCTCTCTGCGGCCACCAGTGCTACTGTGAATCCTCACGAATGTTCACCTCCGTAACTAAGCGAGGCCCTGTTTGAGGTTTACACCCTTGGGTGTGGTTTGTGGGGCAGGGGCGGAAGCACCCACCGATTGTGAATTCTGTCAACCCCTCCTTTTCCCGGGCAGGCGGATCTCCATGTCTCACGTCCCCATAACGTTTGGCATTGTCTTCTTTCTGCTTGTCGCCACCTCGATGCATGTAGCATGCTAATTATGTGAAATTCTATTTCTATTTATCTTATTAATGAATTTAAATACCTCTTCCTATACTTCTTAGCCCTTTGAGATTCCCTTTCTGTAAATAGCCTACGAGTATTCTTTATTTCTCTTTTGGAATTCTCTGTACTCTTCCTATGGGTAGGCAATATTTTCTTGTATGTTATTAATGATATTCCATTTTTTAATGTTTGATTTATTTGGTTCATGTTCTTCGTGACTTAGAAATACTTTGTTTTGTTAGAGTCCAACTCATTCATATTTATTTACCTTTTGATTTATGTTTGGGGAGTTTGGCTAAAATGTGTTTCCAATCCAAATATCAAAAGTATTCTCTAGACTATCCCTATAAGCCCTGCTTTAGCTCTACCTCCTGTGTGATAACACATAGCATTCATCAGTGTCATTAACTAAGTTCTTAGTGTTTCTTAACTTAGACATTTCTCTTTAGTCCAAAGATTATTCAAATGATATACGCTTTAATTTGTAGCTATATGTGAGTTTTTAAGGTATTCTGACATTACTGATATCTAATTTTATTACATTATGAACAAAAACATATTTGCATGGTATCAACTCTTTGAAATTTATCGAAGCTTTCTTTGTGACCTAGTCCATTGTCAACTTTTGTGAATGTTCCAAATCTGGTATCAAAGAGATTATATTTGTTATTTACTGTATTTAACACTCTAGTGAGTCTGTGTTAGTTTGACCTTATTATTTCTGTTCTTCAAACTTCTGTCTTTATGTTTTGCCAATTTGATACCTTAATTTTTAAGATGAGTGTACTATATTGACAATCTCCGAGTATAATTGCTAATCCATCTGCATCTCCTCAGAACTCTGCCAGTCACTGTGGTACATGTTGGGAGCCTGTTTTGTTAGAAGGAGGAGAATTCAGCAGCACCATTACCTTTGTCATCTGTGGCTTTACCCATCAGTAGTTCTCGTTCTTTCATGTCCTGTGTTGCCTGATGTTTTGACCTCTTTTCATACAAGTTTCACTTTAATGCGCTTCTTCGTATTTTTAAATCTTGGAGTTTGTTTCCTTTTACCCTACCAACTTTGTGTTTTCTTGCTGTCTTTTAGATTGTATCTAAATATTTGTATCATTCCATGTTTCTACCCATTAATTTGTAAATTATACATTATTTTTTTTTCTTCCAATGGTTACTACAGAGCTTGTCATTTATATCTCTGACTTATCATAATCTAATTCTAAATTAATCAATTAATGGCTTCCAGACAATGTGAGGACCTTTGAGTGCATCAGCACTCTTTGTGGATGCCATGTCATCCTGTGTGATTAAATTCCCATGTTTTATACCACAGGCAAGCATAGAGGAAGTTATCTATAATACATGTAATGATAAAGGACTCATATCTAGAATCTGTAAGGAGCCCCAATATCTTATTAAAACAAAAGCAAGCAACTGAACAGAAAAACAAAAAGACCAAGAGTCTTTTCACAAAAAAGGATACTGATGTAGCTAATACGCTTACTAAAGGCATTCCCTCTCATCAGTCATCAGAGAAATGAAAACTGAAACCTAGGATACTGTGATAGTCCTGCTGAGACGCCTTGAAAGCCTGGCAACGTCCAGTGTGGACCAGGGCGTGGGACACGCCCTCTCAAATGTGCCACAGTCAGGGCTGTATGTAACTACTTTAATGAAACTTTTGTCATTATCCACTAGATTTGAACATTTGCATACCTTCTAACCCAATGATATCTCTCCTAAACATACATCCAGCAGGAAGAGATGTGTCTACCAAAAGATACAGCGGAGTGTGTTGTAAGCTTCATTATTTATGATCGCCAAGAATTGGAAGGCAACCCAAATGTTTCTCAAAAACAGAATAAAATTGTTATCTGTCCATACAAAGAAAATGGTCAAATCGCTCCTTGATGAATATCATGGTTGGCTCTGAGGAACATACTGTTTAGTGCAAGAAACCAGACCCGGAAGAATCATTATGCAATTCTATTGACGTAATGGGAGGAGGAAGAGGGCTGTGTGAGACTGGGAGAGCTTATTTACCCGGAATCTTCTTTCCTGCTCAGAATTAGCACTATCCTATCTTGTAAGGCAGGAAACATACAAATCAGAGGTTCGAGATCTTATATTTGTTGCCTCCATTGAGATCTGACTAACAGACCAGTGCTCAGTAGTGAGTAGCTTTGCTAAATGACCCCTCTCTCTCCAAGAATCCGGCACCACCTCCAGGATGCTTTCTAAAATAGCAGTACCAAACCTTGCCAGCAGATGGCGGACCTTGTACGCATCTGTGCTGAATAACAAACAAGAGTTTCAGTGTCGTGAACTAGCTGTTCTACAAAGTTACTTTTGTATTTAGCAGAGTTGTTACAAAGTTTGCGACTTCTTTTCATCCCGATTTTTCTTCCTGACATCGTCCCTGGAACAGCCATATATAAACTGCATGCCTTTCATTCAGCGAGTTTGCTTTATTTCCTCATTGAATGCGAAATGTTTCCTCGTTGAAATACCCAAACCGATCCACTTTAAAAGGAAGCTTTCAGTTTTGTACGGTTTTGTAATTTCAGTTGAGCCACAATGGCCTTTCTTTTTGCCGGGTCTTAGAAGTGGAAGGCTGGGGTAAATTCATAGGCATCTCTCAGAGGGTTTGTGTCCTTTTAAAAGGCTATTTTTTAGCGTGGCCTCTTCCTCTGCCTGCCTCTCCTTTTATGGTCCCCGTCTGGCCTGCCGGTGCCTTCCTTTCTCCCCGGGCTGACATGGAAGTGCCGCGGGGTGACTCACGCTCCTGCCTGCCGTCCCTGCATCAGCCCTGAAAGCGTCTTTCCTCTTTCTCCTCTTCATCCTCGCCCTGCTTCACTCAGCAGTGATTCCTTAACTTCGGGCAGTGAATCTAAATCATGCACACCTTAAGTCAACTACAGAAAGTCACCGGCAAAAATGAGCACACTTTCCGCCTGGATTCACAGCTGTGTTCTATTCTGACTACTGACAGATTTCCAGAGAGAGAGAGAGAGAGAGAGAGAGAGCTGTGTTTACATATACAGGCACATACCATTGTGTGTACCTGTACATGCGTGTACACACACGCACACCCCTTTTAAAGTTGACCTTTCTGTGTGGCTTTGTACTGATCTGTTAAGATGGTTGTTCCAGGGCTTGTGATTTGTCCGCAGCTTTCTGTGGGATTGTGTGGCACGTTATCTCGGGGGTTTTCCACAGTTTACCCAGTGAGCCCTTGGAATGCATTGCTGTGCCGAACTAGCCCAGGTATAAATAAACTTTTCTTTCCTCAGAGCATTGGCAGGGCACCTGCCTGCTATTTCTAGGCCACGCAAGACTGAACAGCATTGTTTATTTAACCATGTGGACTTTGGAGGCCGAAGCCCAGGGTTCAAGTCAGTTTTAAACTGCCCTGCTGTATGAACTTGGGCAAGTCACCTGCTTCCTATGAGCCTTATTCTGCGCTCTGTTAGCGTTCATATGTAGATCCTCAGAGCGGGTGCTGTAAAGATCAAGTAGACACCATACTGAAGCATCTAGGGATGTGGTGGGCCTCAAAAATGAAAGACAAGGGAAGAAAGAAAGAGGGGGGAAAGGGAAGGGAGGGAAGAAGGAAGGGAGAAAGGAAGGGAGGGAAGAAGGAAGGGAGGAAGGAAAAGAAAGAAAAACCACGCCAGCTGCCAATCCCTGACCACCTGCTGTACCAGACTCACTAAGTGCTTTGCATACTTTATCCATTTCATCTGTACTCACTCCCAAGATGTGGACACTCTTTGATTCCCATTGCAGATGAAGCTACTGAGGTTAAGAAAAGTGCTGTCCCTTCCAAGGTCACATGGAGGGTAAGCAGCAGTGCACAGCCCCCAGCCTGTCAAACTCAAGTGTCCGGGCTGCCGACCACAAAACAGATCACAATCACTAACGCAGAATGGAATTCTCGCAATGCGCTCAGCGGCAAATCCTTTCCTTGTTTGTGGAGAGAACCACTTGAAAATCTTTTCTCTTTAACTCTAGAAAATTCCTTGTCTTCTTTTGGGGTTGGTTTTCACCAGAACCTAATCATCACTGACATTCCTACACATCCTTTCCTTTCCAGTGGTGCCCAGCATTCCTGCTAAATTCTAGAATTTTTGAGAGGAAGCTCCATCACCCTAGTAATGCCATAGGAGGTTACACTGTAGTATTGTAGGTTAAGACAGGTCTCCATCCCGGTGAGAGCCCCTGAAACTTGTCTGAGATGAGACATCGTCATGTGCTCTGTGGAATTACTGTGGATACATTTTGAGTCGGGTTAAGTTGTGGACCTGCCAAATTAACATACTGCCACATTCTGCTATTCAAAATGATCTCCTTTCATCTGTCTACTGTGTTTCCTAAGTTACCAAACACAGTATAGGCACCCTAGATATAAATCCTCAAAGCATCCCCCCGCAGATAGACAGAAATGGAAAGGAGAAAATATCACCATCCTAAACATCGCATCAGGGCAAATGGAAACAGACAAGATTACCTGAAATTGACTGATGCTCTAAGTGTGTAGGAGATGGAGGTAAGACTGTAATTTAGTTATTTCTTGATACACTGCTCTCTTTCAATTCTCTTTTTATTAAATATATTGTGATACTAAAGTAATTTTATTTTCTATTTTACCTTTTCTGTTAAGAGGACAGTGTACTCTTGGTGAGTTTCAGAAGGCTCTGTGGGTAGCATAGGCCAGGATTTCCAGCTATGTCTGCACCAGGACCCCAGAATAGCATGCAACAGCCGTCTCGGGGGATGAGGGCTAGACTGAGCTTTGTTCTGTGTACACACCAAATGTGTTGCATTCGTTCATCTTTGTGATACAATGTCTGAGGCATATAGAGGTATAGACATTGTTATGCAAATGCTCATGTGTGTTTCACCAAGCTTACAAAATAGGGAATTTGAGATAAAGCCTGTTATGCATTCTCCCCAACTCTATTTTCTTCCCTATATTATAGGCAATTATTTTGCTGAATTTCGTGTGTTTTACTCCTCTGCATGTTTTTGTACCTTCACTGTGTATGTGTATAGTAGCCATAAAGCGTGCATCACTTTTCATATTTTTGAGCTTTGTGTATGCTTCCTCATGTCGCTCACTTTTTCCCTGTAACATCTGTGTGTTGAAGATGTGTCTTTATCAGGTGATACATGCAGCTGTCTTCTCTTCTTTTTAAACTTCCACATATGTAATGCTTCATTGTCTGACTTTCCCCTGGATTAATTATCCATTCTCATGAAGACGAACACGTGAATTGCTTTATTACTGTAAACACTATTTATATGCTCGTTCTTCTTTTCCCTTTTTCTTATTTGTTTATTTTTGTTTTCGTGGTGCTGGGGGACTCAGGGCCTGACATATGCTAGGCAAGAACTCTACTACTCAGTCGCATACCCTGGCCTATTACCATGCTTTTTTTTTTTTTTTTTAATTGAAAAAAGGTAAAACAGAATTTCATAACAAAATATTAGGAGAATAACACTACTTTACCATTCTTATGTCTGTGTCTTTCACACACATGCAAGATTGCCTCTGAGGTATATGAGTGTGTACCTGGCAGGTATCCACGTCTTCACCAGATTTTCCAAACACTTCCCACCAGTTTGTACCCTTAACATGACGCATAAACTCCTGTTGCTCCACATCCTTGATGCCATTTGATATTGTCAGGTTTCTTATCTTTCCCAATCATGTGGATGCAAAATTCTATCTCATGGTTTCTTTAATTGTGTTTCCTTGATGGTAAGGTTAAATATCTTTTAATTTGTTACCTAAATATTTGGGATTCTTTTTATGTGAAGCACCTGTACGCATCTTTTACTCATTTTCTACTGGACTATTTGCATTTTAAAAAAGAAGTTTGTAGACATTCTTCATATCTTCATATCAGGAGTTTTGATTTTTACTGTGACCAAATTTACCTATCTTTTATGTTCACATTTGTACTTTTTCTTTGAGAAATCTTCCTCTGCCTAACGTCATAGAATTGCTTTTTTCTATATTTTCTCTCAAATATATCAAAGTTTTGCTTTTTAATTTAGGTCTCTAGTTCAATCAAATATATCAAAATTTTGCTTTTTAACTTAGGTCTCTAGTTCATTTGGAGCTTTTGTTTATATAGGGTGATGGTCCTGATTCTATATATTTCAAATTTTTAAAATTTACCTATCTTTTCTTACTTTCAATAATGATATATTTTGTTCTTGTAATAAACTATTCTAAAAATTTTTAAAGTTCAGTTTGATAAACAAAAGAGCCTACCTCATTTACACAGTATTTTCAGTTGGTTTGAACTGATTCAGCCTACTAATTTCTCATTCTGCACTATGGGTGATGGGCGTAGAGCTGAGACCAGAATGGAGTCCATTTCCATAGGACAGCAACCCGAGCTACTGCACAGAGCATGCAGGTTGGGAGGGAAAACAAAAGATAAGATCATGCACAAGTCCGTGATCCCTCTCGGCAGGGCTTGCTTCTGTTTGCAAAGTGCTTTCACCAGCATCTTACTCGGTCTCACAACAGCCCTGTCAAACACAAGTTCGGATCAAGAAACCAAGGTTCAAAGACACTAGTTTGTTGTTGTCCTAACTTTATAAGTGGGGTGCTGAGGTTACAGTTTGCTTTTTTCACTACTGACTCAGGACTTGGAACTGACTGCCCTGCCTCTTGTCCTGTGTTTTTTTTCCAAAAAATTTTCTCTGGAAGGCAAGTATTTAGACAATTAACTTTTGATACCTAAAATGGGACACAGTATAAAATTGGAGTCACGTGTTGTGGTTTTGGCTAAGCTAATTAATAAAAGCTGTCATTACAAACCCCTACTTTTATTTAATACCCTGTCTCGGGAAAGAAAGAATTGTTGCTGTATGAATTAATGCATGCTTTCTTAGCATTTTCTGTTTTCACACTCAGACACTTGATTACCAAGCTTTGAATTCTACTTCCTTTTAAAGCAGTTGTCCGAGTTAAATCATCATGGTGTGTATATTTGCCTTTTTACTGTTCCATAACTTTTATAGGCAGCTTGGGAAACAAAACACTTATTCTGTACTACGTTGGCACTTTCCGCATCCTTTGTGAACATGAACAAGGAAAAAGATGATTTTCTTTCTTTGCTCAAGTATCAATAGCTTTGTCTGAGGATTCTAGGCTAAGTTAGGTAGAAAAATACCTAGTCGTTTTGAAAACGTGTGACTTTAGATTCTAAACCTGCAATCAAGCAAACCTTTTCTGTGAAGATTCTAGCAGTAAATATTAGACTTTACGGGCTGTGTGATCTTTGTAACAACTACTCAACAACTACTGCACTCACCAATGTAGTTCCAAAGCAGCCATAGGTGATATGTAAACAAATGCACTGGCCGCATGCCAGGAAAACTACTTAGGAAAACAGCGAGCAAATTTGTCTTCCACTCCACAGTTTGCTGACCCTTGTTTTTGATTCTTTATCTTCCCGGAATCTAATTCTTTTAACAAAGTGACTTCATACAAATCAAACGTTTCAGAGCCTCCTTCTAGCACCAAAGCTCCTACTGGGTTATTTCTGCAAAAGTAAAGTCTGATGTTTGCAAAGATAATGATAACACATTATACTCTAAGCTCATTAAGGGTCAGAAGGGAGCCTAATATTATTTGTTTGCCTGTTAATCCCTCTCCCTGAGATTAGATTTGCTGCCAGCTATAACCTTACTTGGTCTGGGCACAAAACAACGCCTGTCTTCTTCCTGTGTTTAAACCTCTTCACACTTACAGAAGTGCTCAAGGTCAGAAACTGTTCAGTCAATATTTTATTTCATTGTGGCCATCAGGGCTATAGATCTGAAAAGTATTTTTACTTCTTCCAATTAATTCCTTTGAGTAAAAAGTAATGGATGCAAGTTAAAACAATGCTGAGATTCCATCTCACCCCAGAAAGAATGGCAGTTATCAAGAAATCAACCAATAACAAATGCTGGTGAGACTGTGGGGAAAAAGGAACCCTTCTCCACTGATGGTGGGAGTGTAGGCTGGTGCAACCACTGTGTAAATCAGCGTGGAAATTCCTCAAAAAGCTAAAACTAGAGGTCCCATTTGACCCAGCTTTTCCCCTTCTTGGTATCTTCCCAAGAGAATTAAAAGCATCACACTACAGTGATATATGCACATCCATGTTTATAGCAACACGATTTGTATTAGCTGAATCTTGGGAACAACCCCTCAATGGATGCATAGATAAAGAAGATTTGTTAGTTTTTTTATTTTTATTTTTTTATAATGGAGCACTAGTCTGCCATAAAGGATAAACTTGATATGTTTCTATGGATTCACTTTGAGACTGTACTCTTAAATGGAACAAATCAGACACACATGTTTTTTGCATTGTTTCTCTGGTGCGACAAACTGAAAGGGTAAATAAGGACCAAAATATATAATAGATATTGGGAAATAGAAAGGAAATGTTCAAATGGGAAGGGGAACAAGGGAGGGGAAAAGGAAGGAAGGGAAAAGAAAAAAGAATAAAAGGGAAAAATTGGAAACAAAACTTTTGTCAATAAGGAGGAAAAGAGGGGTTGAAGGGAGAGGAGGGGACTGGGGAAAAAAGAAGAATCAAGATACATCATGTACAGGGCCAAAGTCCCTATGACAGATGTGATCATTATGCATATCTAAAGTGTACAAATAAAATTAATTTTAAGAGTATCTAGTGACTGAGTTGAAAATAGACTTAGTTTGTGATCTTTTAGTCATTTTCTCACATTATGTTTTGGTTTCCTGTGGGTGCTGTGGGAATCGTAACACCTTTTTGAATTAAAGATTCTGGGGTGGAAGCCAATTGTAAGAAGGATTGCTGTCTTACATTATGAATTTTGAAAATAAAATTTTCCCATGAAAGGAAAGTTTCAAGTAGTCTTAACAAATATTTTAAATATGAATATTTTAAAATATCTGTTGTTCTGTCTGCTGTACAATATAGGATTACATTTTTGTATGAGATTCTAAGAAGCTATAAGAATATTTGCTTGCTGCCACCTGTACTTATAATTTTTAAATTACCATTTTCTGATGTAAATGCAATATAGTTTTATTGAAGAAAATTTGGGAAATTTAGAAAACCATAAATAAGAAAAGCAAAATCATTCACAGTCTGACTCCTTGGAGATAAGTAGTGCTGACGTTTTAATGACTATCTTCTTGGCATCTCTCTGTGCACAAATGTAGACTGACTACACAATCTTCATGTACGGAAGATAACAAAACATTTTTGTAAGCTACATTTTACTGAAGAATACATAATGGATATGCTTTTAAGTTGGTAATGAAGGATCAACACTGACTCTAATGAGTATGACATTCTGCAGTTATAGATGTACTTACTGTAGCCCAGGTGGACAGTTTCCTAATTTTAAGTGCTTTGTGCTTTTCCATTATTAGAGAGAATGCTAAGGTAAACATTCTTGTATGTTTCTTGTTACCCTGCCAGAGCATCGCTTCCTGATAAATTCCTAGAAGTGACATTAGCAGAACTATATGTGTGTATGTACTATGTATATATAATTTTGATACAGAGAAGCTTATGCCTAAACTATATTCCTCCAACAGTTAAGGAGAGATCTTCACATCCTTGTGCATCCTAAATATATTCTGTAATCTCTCAAAGATCAGTGATTAGCATATCAGCCTCCTTTGTGGTTGTTTTGTATTTTTTAAACCAGCACCTACCTAGCACTTACTGTGTTAGAGGTTGTTAAGTGCTTTTATGAATATTAACTAATTTGGTCTTCATAATCCAATGAGGCTAGATGGGGTGGAGCACAACCGTGATCCCAGGACTCAGGAGGCTGAGGCAGATGAACTGGCACAAGGTTGAGGCCAGTCTAGGCTATACATAGTGAGTTCAAGGCCAGCCTCAACTACACAGCAAGACCCTGTCTCAAAACAAAACAAAACAAATCAAAACAAAACAAAACAGGGGCCTGGGGATATAGGTCAGTGGCACAGTGCCTGCCTGGCAAGGGTGAGGTCATGAGTTTGATTCCTGGTACAAAAAAAAAAAAAAAAAAACAATGAAATGGACACTGTTAACATGCCTGACTTACAGATGAAGAAACTGTTGTGCGACTTGAAGGCCATGCACCTTGCAGTGGTGAACCAGAACTTGGTCCTGCCTGGTGATTCTAGAGCCCATTCCTCATGACTACCAGGCCCTGCTGCCTCTTGAGGGACAAACTTAGTTGGCAAAGAAACTAGCTGGACACCAGGACCAAACTGTCAGATCCTGATTACCAGCCACCTGTATGTTCAGTACTTTTATTTTAATTATAAAGTGATCTCTTTGATTTTTTTTAGGGTGTATCATGGTCAAAAGAGGTCACAAGAAGCTCTGCCCCACTACCAAGAGGCATTGAAATACATGGAGATGAGCAAAGGTGAAGAAAGCCTGGAGTATGTGTCTGTGCTGAGGGAATTAGCGGCTGCAGAGCAAGCCCTGGGATCCTGCGACACAGCCCTCGGTCACTTCTTACAGGTAAGGGTAAGGTTACTGTCACCAAAGCTTTGCTAGGCCCAATGCTTGCATAAACACAAGCGGCACAGACACTCAGACAGTGCCCAGCTCTGCTGTTTGCTCACGGTAAGCAGAACCCCTGGCCAAAAGTCGGTGCGCAGTGAGATTTTCTCATCAGATGCCCTAGCAGGAGTGCTGGGTGTCGGTCCCCTGAGACCAGTGGCACAGTCTCCAAACAGCCAGAGGCTCCTAAAGGTGGGCCATCTCACATTCTGCACATTATTTACCAAGTGAAGTTTCTTTATCCTTTAGTATTTATTTAGAGCTTGTGTTACCAAACTATCTCATTTATTTATTTACTTAGTCTTTTTGAGACAGGGTCTCACTGTGCAGTTCAGCCTGCCCTTGAGCTCATTTTGTAGCCCAGGTTGGTTTTGAAATCACAATAATTCTCCTGCCTCAGCCTCCCAAGTGCTGAGATTACAGGCGTGCGCCACTACGCCCAGCTATCTCATTCTTTACACTCTAAAATCTTGATTTGAAGCCACTTGAAAAAAAAAAAAACTAAGGCTGGGAGTTTGGCTCGGTGGCTTAAGCACCTGCCTGCCAGGTGCGAGGTTGTGAGTTCAATCCCTGGTGCCAAAAAAAAAAAAAAGTTGTATCTATTAGCTACTATTCTCTTTTTTATCACCATAAAATTCTTGAGCTAGCTGGGCGTGGTGGCTTCTGCAATCCCAGCACTCAGTAGGCTGAGGTAGGAAGATCATTGTGAGTTCGAGACCAGCCTGGATTACAAAGTGAGCTCAAGGCCAGCCTGAACTGCATAGTGAGACTGTCAAAAAAACAAAACAAAACAAAAAAAGATTCTTGATTCTTGAGCTGAATTTCTTCTCCAGGAAATCTCAGGGGCTTTTCGCTTCCACTGTTTTGAACGAGGGTAATCTCCTTTACTCAGATTCCATTGATCATAAATATTAATCACATCTATGAAAGATAGTCACAGTAACATCTAGACTGATGTTTGACTGAACAACTGAGCATCATAATCTAATCAAGTTGATGCAGAAAATTAACCACCATAGGAAATTTGATGTCTGTTTCATATAATCTGCTAAATGCACTTTTTTAGTTTTAGAGAATTTTAAAATATAGACTAATATGTTCCTGTTATTTCAAATGAGATATAGTGACACAGTACTGAAAATAAGTTATTGCGATGTCTTTCAAAATTTCTCTGACAGTTTATACTCCTACTCACAGTGTGTTGGACAGCCCTTTCACTCTATCTGGATCATGTTTTAATCATCCTTTCTACTCTGTAATGTATTATTTCCAGCTTATAGATAAGACAGACAGGAATTATAAAGGTTGAGTGCTCAACCCAGGAGTAACTAGCCCAGGAGTAACTAGGGATACTCTAAATTCATAACTTTTATCTTTTAGTTAGTTTTCTTTGAATGACATATAGAGACTGCATTGGGGAAGCTGTGCCAAGATTGGAAGTGGAGAAATCCATTCGGAGGCTACTAAAGTAGCAGAGGCAGAAATGATGGTGGCTGAAAGTAGAATGAAGATTCTGGGGATGAAGAGAAGTAGGGAAATTGGAGAAAGATTAGGAAGGCAGAACCGACAGGATGTGGAGATGGATTGGCTATGGACAGGGGAAGGAGGGGAAAACTCAGCCATGACTCCTAGGTTTCTGGTCTAGACAGCCTCGTGGGTGTCTATGACATTTACAGTGGAGAAAGAGGGATAACTGGGTGGTGGAGAGGCGGTAAGTTCTGTCTTCAAAAGTGAGTCCAAGATACGCTTCGCATACAAGAAGCCACCACAAGGCAGTTAGATCATCTGGGATGAAGCTCAGGAAGCTAAGTCCTTGGAGATTGTGTCGCTGTGAAAGAGGGTGATTGCCTAGGTGGAGAAAACTTCTGATTGATAATAGAATCTTTAGGAACCTCAGTACTCATGGCTAAGTGAAGGTAAAGGCAAAGGTGAAGGCAAAGCAAACAGAGAAGGATTTGCTAGGAGGAAAAATAAAAGTGAAAGAGATGCCCTCTGCGTCACTCCTTCTAATACCTTTTACTATTATGAATACATGCATTTATCGTTGGGATAAATAACTTACTACTTGTAAAGTGATTCGCACCATGGGCCTGATACATGGTGCTCCATATGGATTTTTAAGAACTTCTCTTTCCAGCCTTTCTTTTTCTTTCATTGATCATGGGGGCAAAGATGAGGACAGAAAGATTACTGTGTAGAGAATGAGATGCAAAGAGGCAAAAATAATAAATGTAGATATCTGTTTCAAGAAGTGCCAAGAGGTAAAGATGAGCCCAGTATGCAACAATATGAAAAAGACATAAAAATGGGCCATGGTATGATGCCGTGCCTGGGCTGTAGAGAGGCTGGAGGGGCAGGCGAGGAGACTCCTCAGCTTGTCAGTCTAGGAGCCTTGCTCTGGGCCCTGAAAAGTGCACTGCATGATGTTGAAGTAAGCATGGAAATAAGTCAGAAACGGCCACAGCAGTTCAGGCAGGGGAGGATAGTAGCCTGGATTCAGGTGGTTTCAGTGAGAACAGAGAAATGGAGAGATCTGAGAGAGAATGTGAGGAGCAGAAATGACAGGCCAGGGGTCAGGGGAGGAATGAGGTTAAAGGAGGTGGAGGACTCCAGGTTTATACCAGAGTTCTGATTTAGATCACTGTAGGTGGCTGACGGCACCATTTCCTGAGTGTGGGAACACTGGTAGGTTTACAATTTTTATTTATTTGATTATTTTTGTGATACCGGGGATCAAACTGATGATCTTGCACTTGCCAGGCAGGTGCTTATGCCGCTGAACTATATCCCTAGCCCTACAATTTTTTGTTAGTGTCGATAATGCTAAATATTCTTATGCAAAAATTTTGCTGGGAGTAAATTTCTACAGATTGCTGGGAGGAGGGTTATGAAGGTTTTACAATTCTTAATTCAAATTGACCTCTGCCAAAGAGTTTTGACTGTCCTGTCATTAGAGTGGTGTTTTGTTACGGTTGATGAACCCACAGTGACACACTGTTGTCACTCAACTCCGTAGTTTACATCAGGGCTCCTTCTGATGTTGGACATTTTATGAATATCGACAAATATAGAATGATATGTATCCCCCATTATAGTTTCTACCTGCAAAGTCTTAGCTCTACCTTTTTTTTTTCCAGTTCCTAAACCTCAGAGAAAGACATTAAGTGCTAATATGCTCAGTGGCCTCCAGCAAGAGCCATTAGCCCTGAGAGAATTCCCTCGAATGAAAGGTGGTTTGTAAGACCAACATCAGCAGAATGCATTCAAATACTGTATTTGAGCTTGGTTTGGAGATATATTCCCCAAACCGTGTAGACTCCTAGCCTGTTACTGAAATTTATAAGTCTACCCAGAAAATGTGTTTACAGCTGAATAGTATTGAGACATGTTAAGTTAAAATTAAATGATTGCATGTGATTTTATGGTGCATTACACATGCCAATTTGGATTTTGAATTGAGAGAGATCTAATAAGTCTGAGACACATCAGTGTCACTCAGACCACAGCTTAGGAAAAACACTGGATTTGACCAGGAAATGTAAATGTCTAAAAACAGGAATCAGCTGAAGGATTCACCCATAAATATGATCATTGAGAATAGCAGGACTTTTCACTCTTAGAATTCTTTAGCTCTGCAGGAATGGGGAATGGGTTAAATAATACCTCTTGATTGTGAGACCCAGATTCACCATGTTAAAGTATTTTGCTTCATTTGTCTTCCCTGTTTACAAGACACATTAAAATTATTATATTTTAACCTTGTGATAGCATGTTACATAGATCATGTCCCTTTATCCCTGAACACTTTAGTGTATGTTTTATAAAAAGAAGGTCATTATCTTATAAGACCAAAATATAATTATGAGATTTAGGAAATTTAACATCGGTACATTTACTCCATTTTATTGATTATCCCAATTCTGTCCTTTAGGACAATGTTTTTCCTTCCGCTACAAGGCCTAGTCCAGGATGAGGTGTTGTGCTGAGTTGTCATGAGTCTGGTTTCCTTCCGTTTACCATCCAGACTTTGGCTTTCTTTACATTAAAAATTTTGAAGAACACAGGCCAGCTGTTTTGTAGACTGTTCCGCAGCTGGAGTTTGTCTGATATTTTCTTATGATTAGATCGGGGTGAGGTACGCACAGAAAAGAATAATACTAAAGGATTTTGTATTTTCTTAGGGAAGGATATTGCTAATCACCCATTCATGGTGATACATAGTTTCTTCACTATATACAGTAATAACTATTTCCCTTTATTCTATAGAATATGTATTTTATAAGGTGTTATTTTATAACCATATAAATATTGTGCTTATCATAAAAAATTTCTTTCTAGGTCTAGCATCTGTTGATTACTGTTTCTTGAAACAGCCTTAACTATGATAATTGTAAAATAGTGATTTTTTCATTCTAACGTTTCATCTATGTTTATCAGTTGACATTCTGCTGTTAAGAATAACCTCTGTTGGGCTGGGGTTATAGCTCAATGGCATCAGCACATGCTGGCAAGCGCAAGTCCTGAGTTTGATTCCCAGTACAAAAAAAAAAGAAAAGAAAAGAAAAGAAAAAGAATAGCCTCTGTTTAACTACACCGTTATTAATTTGTTTATGCATTTGCTTTCTTTTAACTTAATATTATATTTGGAATTCACTTTATAGCAATTCATAGAAATCATCCTTATTTATTCATTCAGATGAACAATAATATATTTTATACATGTATTTTGGATTTTTTCTAATAATTTCCTACATTTGGAAATTTAGATAAGTCAGTAATTTGCAATGATTTTCATATTGTTGAGTTGCCTCTTCTGAGTAAATTACTAGACATGGGACTAAGTCAAATGGAGTATGCTTTGTAGTCTTGTCTCATTCCAAAACTCATGAATGTTTTTGTCTTATTGCTAATTGTACTACATAGTCAAATTTCCTTTCTGTTGGGCTTGTTCCAAGTGTATTTCCACTAGCAGAGTATGAAAATGCTGCTTTTGTACAACCTGCCCCAGCGATGTGTATTGTCAAGCTTTTGATATAGTTCTGATCTGATGGGTGAAAACTGACATCTTGGTTTAGTTTTAATTTGCATCTCTATTTTTAACAATGGAGTTGAATATCTCTTCATTTATTTAACTTGCTATAATATTTTTTGTGAATTATCTTCTCTATGAATTATTCATATCATTTGCTAACTTTTAAGTGAGATTTTTAAAATCAAATTTTCCTTAACTGTTACAAGTGCTTTATATTTTAGCACATTTATCATAACCCTTTATCTGTTATATATAGCAAATATTTTTACCCAAGTTGTCTTTCGTTTTTAATTTTATTTATAATATCTTATTGAGATCATTTATATACCATAGCATTTATTTTTACAAAATATATAATTTAGTGGTTTTATTGTGTAATAGTTATAAACTTTTGCAGCCATTACAGATATCTAAGTCTCAATAATTCACATAAATGGGATCATGCAACATAATGCCTTTTGTGTCTACTTATTGGGCATAATGCAACATAATGATTCCTCCATGGTTACTGAGTCTTAATACTCCATTCCTTTAGTGCTGAGTAGTATTTCATTATATAGCTATACCATATTTGTTTATCCATTCATCACTGATGAATGTCTACATTGTTTCCACTTTGGGGCCAGTACAAATGATGCTGCTATGAATATTTGTATATGCCTTTTTATATGGATACACTTACTCATTTCTCTTGGATTTAAGACTAGGGATGGAATTGCTGAGTTGTATGGTAACTCTACCTTGTATTCTTACCAGAAGGGCATAAGGGTTCTGTTATGGTTGACACATTGTGTCTACTTGAGAAGTCTAGAGGTTTAACTAAGTAACTCAGCAGCTCTACACTGTATTGCTCTAGGTGGCTGTTCATTGTGTCAATTTGAGAGGCTCAGAAGTTTAACTAAGTGATTCAGCAGGGGGCCAGGGTCCTTGCTTTATAAACATCTTCAGCCTGTGGAAGAGAAGGGCACCAAGGTCGGGTGAGTGCTACACCCACCTGAGGGTCAGAGCCTGCTTGCAATATAAGGGAGGAAAAGAGGCTTGTTCTCCCCCAACCCATTTTGCTCTTGTTGCTTTGCTGTCTTCTGCGGCCTCAACCGTTGTCCGCGTGCCGTGCCACCCTGCTTTGGAGCCAGCTGGTTACGGACTGAAACCTCCAAACTGTGAACTAAATAAACCTTCCTTTCTTAAATTTTGGGTGTCGGGGTATTTTGTCTCAGCAACAAGAGAAAAGTAGCGGAGAAGGTTCCAACCTCTTTACATCCTCACCAACACTTCTTACTATCTTTTTTTTATTTTAGCCGTTCTAGTGAGTGTGAAGTGATGTCTCATTGTGGTTTTTAGTTTCAGTTTCTCTAGTGACTAATGAAGTTGTGCTTCTTTCTGTGCTTGTTGATCCCTTGTCTTTTTCAGGTAAATGTTGTTTCAAATATTTTGCCCATTTTTAAAAGGCTTGTCTTTTTTTATCGTTCACATATGGATTGTTTATATATTCTGGATGATAGATGGTTATCAGATTCATGATGTGTAAATGTTTCCTTCCATTCAGTGCGCTATCTTTTTACTTTCTTGATACTGTCCTTTGAAGCACACACAAAAAGCTTAATTTTGATTAAGTCCAGTTCGTGTCTATGTTTTTCACTTTTAGTTTGTGCTTCGGCCTTCACATCTAGGGAATCATTACTCAACCATGTTCTTAAAGGCTTACATCTGTGTTTCCTTCTAACAGTGTCATAATTTTTTAGCTCTTACACTTAAGCTGTTTGTTCTGTTTTGAGGTATTTGGTTGGCTTTTGGTGACAGAGAATGAACTCAGAGTCTTTATATTGAGCTACATCCCAAAACCGTTTTTACTGAAATCGTAAGTCACTAAGTTACCCAGGCTGGGCTTGAACTTGTGATCCTCCTGCCTCAACCTGCTAGAGTGCTAGGAAGACAAATGTACGCCACCATGATTTTGAGTTGATTTTTGTATGTGGTATGATAGGGGTTCAATTTCATTTTTTACATATGATTATCCAGTTACTTCAAGGTCATGTATTATCTTTGCACCCTTATAAAATTCAATTGACCATAAATGCACAGGTTTATTTCTAGACTCAATCTTATTTCATTGACCTTTGTGTCTGTCCTTCTGCCAGTATCACACGGTACCAATTCCTATTGTTTGGGCATATTTCAAAATCAGTAGGTGTGAATAAAAGAATAATTTTATTCTTTTTTTTTTTCCAAGATTGTTTTGGCCGGGTGTAGTGGCACACGCCTTTAATCCCAGCACTCGGGAGCTGAGGTAGGAGGAGCGTTGTGAGTTTGAGGCCAGCTTGGGCTACAAGCGCAAGACTGGCCTGAGCTACACAGTGCGACCCTGCCTCAAAAAACTAGGGCTGGGAGTTTGGCTCAGTGGCTTAAGCGCCTGTCTGTCAGGTGCGAGGTTGTGAGTTCGATCCCTGGTGCCGCAAAAAAAAAAAAAAAAAAAAGATTGTTTTGACTCTTCCGAATTCCTTAATTTTCTTATGAATTTTAGGATTAGCTTGCCAATTTCTACCAAAACAAAAACAACAACGAAAACGACTGAGATTATACACTTAATATCTGTTTTAATTTGGGAATGTTTATATTTTAACAAGTTAAAATGTCTTTCAATCCATAAATGAGATATATCTCTATATTTAGGTCTTGTTTGTCTTTTAACCATGTTTTGTAATTTTTAAACTTTAAGTTTTGCACTTATTTGGTAAATTCATTCTTTAAAGTATTTGTTCTTTTTAATTTATTTATGAAAGTATTTTCCTAACTTTCTTTACTGATTATTCATTGGTAGTGTATAGAAAACAAATGATTTTTTATGTTCATCTGGTTTATTAGTGCTTTTTTTGCCAAATGGTTTTCTTAATGTGTTCAAATTTTCAATCTTTTCTGTTACTGCATTTGGAGTTTGAGTCTAAATTAGAAAGATTTTCTTATATTGAGCTTATAGGGTTCATTTGTATAATTCATGTAAAGTTTGATGAGCAACACTTATTTTTGTTATTGGGATTAATAAAGATTAGAGGGTGTTTAAAGTGAATCATTTTATTAAGAAGCTAGCTTGCTACAATGCAAATAACATCGAATTTGGAGTCAGAAAATCTGGGTTGGGTTGACTCTGTTTACCGGTTTTGATCATAGGCAAGTCTTTTAGTCTCTTTAGAAAAGAAGAGGAGAAACTACCGGAGACTATCCTATTCATAGACCTGCTCACAGTTACAAAATGGAAAGTGGGAAGTGTCTTGTGAACTATTAAGCTTGCTGCCAACCTAAGTTGCTTTTATTTATTAACAGCAATTATGAAACATTTACCAATGCTCCCTTTTCCTTAGGAGATTTACCCAGGGTACAGAAAGGTACAGGGCAACCACAGCTCTCCAAGGGAATCCATATCTAAAAGCCATGTATTAAGGATACACAAAGAGGTTTTGTTATCTTCCCTGCTGTTTTTCTGCTCTTCATTCCTTTGGAGTGAGAGAAACACTGGGAGAGAAAAGACCTTTTATTTCTTATGGAGCAGAGAAAAGTTCCACAGCATTTTGAAAACGAACCCATTCAAATGGGGAAGGCAAATCCGAGTCCAGCAGAGCCAGCCAGGATGGCATCTCCATCCGCCGCCCTTCCGCCCCCTGTGGCAGGCTCCATGAGTAAACTGGGCACGTGTGATTGTGTCTGAGACTGCTCCTCATTGGCAGACTTTGGCAATAATAACCTTATTTTTCTATCCGAGAGAAAAATCACAGGATTTCATTTATGGGAACAGGAGCGTGTTTCTGGGTGTGTGTTTCCAAGGGGTCTAAGTTAACACTGGACGAGTTCGGGTTGCTCTCACACATCTCTTGACGCTTGAATTGTTTGTTTCTCTTTTTGTGTTTGAGGACAGCTCTGCCTCTCAGTGGTTTCCAAATGTAGGGAATGTTGATTTGTAAAATCGAATCACAGCACTGAATTATCAGTTGGTGTACAAAAGGCTTTGGGGTCAGCGAATCTGAATATCACATCGAGTTCTAGTTCTGGGCACATGATTGACCCTGGCCTAGCGGAGGGTGATGAGTGTGTGTGACGTTCACAAGTGGCCCCTGGCAGGTACA
This sequence comes from Dasyprocta punctata, assembly GCA_004363535.1. Taxonomy (NCBI): domain Eukaryota; kingdom Metazoa; phylum Chordata; class Mammalia; order Rodentia; family Dasyproctidae; genus Dasyprocta; species Dasyprocta punctata. The sequence goes on along the minus strand of RJWM01014069.1, from coordinate 10,619 downwards.
CCGCACTCTGCCTGCAGCGGCGCTCCTGGTCGGCTGTCAGTCTGTGCTGTAATGTGTAGTTCATGTATTATAAGTCATCAGACTAATGCTTAAAATCTCCCAAAAAATTAGTCGTTTGTTTAAAATTAGAAAAGATTACAGAATACAATTATTATTTCATTCATCACAAAAGAATTTCCAAGACTGACATAAATCTAGGTGCCATAAAGGAGAAGGTTACTGTTTCTTTTTGAATAACAACTGCCTTTTATAAAAAAAAAAAAGATACATGCTTTTTATTTATTAAAAAATTAAGCCATACAGAAAAATACAAAGACATGAGCCACCAGGTCTCCAGTCCTCTCTGTCCAGAAATAGCCAATTATTGACACTGGGTGAACATTATATGTATAGATGGGGATAGATTAACGTGCACAGTAAAGAAGAGAGAAAAGGAAGGAAGGAAAAAAGAACAGCAAGAGAAAGACAGGAAGAAAGGAAAAAAGGAAGGAAAGGAAGGGAGATAAATGTGATAACTTGGAAATGGAAGAGTACTCTGTAGTAGGATATCACAGTAAAAAAGTAAATGTTAGGCGAGTTCCTATAAAATCTCGATGAAAGAGATAACTCGGTAGAAATTTGGACAAAAGACAGAAATAGGCAATTTACAGAGGAGGAACCAAAGATCCAATAGCCATATAAAAATACTCCTCAGGGTCAGTCATCACTAAAGAAATGCAGTTTACCCGTCTGTCCACTGTGACTAGAGGCCAGGTGGGTCATGGGAATGAAAGCGGGGGGCGGGGGGCACAGGTCATGGCCCTCTACATGGACGGGTGCGTCTTTGGGCACACATGTTGGTATTTCTGGGGGGGTTCACAGGAAACTGTTCACAGTGATGAGCTCTAAATGACCAGACCAGAAACGGGAGGAACAAGAGGTGAGACATAGAAACAGAAAGAAGGCAGTATTCTGTAGTTGTTTATTCTTCCTTATTACTTAAGGTTTTAAGGTTTCTAAAAATTACGTGCATTCAAAAATCAAGTTAAGTTTTAAGAAATCTCAGACTTGCAACAAAAAAGAAGGAAAGGTAAGCCTGGGTTTATCTGTTTTGGTGCTAAGCCTCCTACAGAGCAGGCCTGGGGAGGAGCTGAAATGAACCTCTGGAGAGCTGCCTGCTGCCGAGGGCTTTCTCTGACTATTAAAAGAAACAGGCTCAGTCCAGGGCGCTCAGTTTCCAATGCTGTCTGCCCCCGGTGACTTCCCGTTCTTGTCGAATCCGCCCCCAACCCCCCAGGATTCCCAGCTCTGTTTTCCTTCCCCAGGGCGCTCCAGCTGCTTCTGGCCCCTGGCGAGGCTTCCCTACTGGACAGAGGAAAGCAAGTGGCAACCTTGGGCTGCAGCACGACTCCCCGTGTTGTGAAAGGGCAGTGACTCCAAGCTGAAGGGGGAATGGCCAGCTTTGGCGGGGCCGAGAGGACAAGTTAGAAAACACACACAGTGAGCTCCTGCCTCACAGTGACAGGTGGACTTCTGTTGACTAAAGGCACAACTCTGAAGCAAAGCAAAGGAGCAGATCCCTGGTGGGAGATACCTCCAGCATTTCTGCTCTGTTTAATGTTCCCCCAAAGCACTCAGAGGCTACTTGTGTACCCCCTTACTGGTATCTCACGCTCTGTGCTCTGTCTAGAGATCCGCTCCCTTTCGGGGCCGAGCCAAGTATTTAGCAAACTCTTCCTCTGACCCTTAGAGAGTTCTTCATTACATTGATAAGAAAACCATCTTTCTGTAACTTCTGCTTTCTCAGTCACCAAATGTCAGACTAGAAGAGGATGCAGTTTGGATTTCCAGGCTTCTGTGTGGGTCTCCCTTCTCCCGCTAAGCTGCCGATGACCTTGAGGCTTCGTGTCCAGACCCGTCGGTGGGCTGCCTGTCACTCTCAGAGGTCATTGTGAGATTGAGTAAACTGGCGTCTGTAATCTGCTTACTAAGAAGTGATTCCTTTCTTTCCGCTGTCCCCACCCACCCACCCGCCCCAGACTGGTTTTCAGCTTTACACAGAGATCCTGGCTACTTTACTAAACTGAGACTTCCGTTTCTTCACAGTGAGTTCTTTTATCTCTCGGGGAAATGGACTTGGTTTTAAGTCCACAAATGTACCTTGGGCTACCTGGGTACTTATTCTCCGCTTGAGTGCAGGAGAGCCTTGCCACTGGAGTCAACAATCTCTTACCCATGGTGACCCCAAAGTCATTTCAAGGGTTGTGGGGGGTGGATTTCTCTTCCCCCTGAATCCTATCTTGCCCTTAAGAGGTAGATCCCTCCCAGGATTTCAAATTGCGTTTATATGGTGGGCTTTGCCTGCATCAATAGGAATGTTCTTTCATCATTTTTGCTAGTCATCAAGCTTTCTTCTCAAGACATATTGCACGTTTTATAAATCCACAGGGACAGGCCCAGTTAGATAAGAGTCTTCCAGCTCTTGCTGTGGCCATGATTATTGACAGCTGATTGGCACTGAGGAATCAGTGGTTTCCCCCAGAAATGCTCTCGAGACACCAGCATGGAACAGCTGCTCTGTATCTTGGCCGGGGTGGAGGTTTTATAAATGAGGTTTGTCAGTTAATGACCTTGTTCAGTGTGGTGTATTACCAGTTTTTTTTTTTTTTTTGACGCAGTCCAACATGGCTGACAGCCCAAAAGATTTGGAGACATTAAACATTCTTCCTTAACTTCAAGATGACAGTTGATAAGCATATAACCATAAGATATTGAAAATAATAAAGGGTATGAGAGGGAAAACCCACGCCCTGGGGGAGATGAATAAATCATGAGGTGGAGGAGCAAGTGTGGCCAAGCTGCAGGATTCCCCAGTGAGGCCCATTACTTGGGCTCCTGCAAAATTCCAGGAGAGGCCAGCAGGCCTCTTGTAATTCTGTTCGCTGTGATTCCTAGTCCTTAAATGCTGTCAGATGCGTGCAACAGGGGTATTGGCATTCTCTTAGCGAGCGAAGCATCGTTCCACCACTGTAAGCAGGGGTTGTTTGGCAAGCTGGTGCGGTCTAATCAGCAGCATTGTCGACACCCTCTGCACTCGCTCCTTAAAGAGGCCTCAGTGTGGTCTATGGCTCTCAGTCTGTTGCTTAGAGCTCTCCCATCCCATGGAGCTTGTTTAGGGGTAACCAGGGGGAAGCAGCAGGTGCGCTCCAGGCCCCTCCACCTGCCACGATGGGAAAAGCTCCACTCTTATTTGCTATACCCATTGGAGAACCAGGGAAGATTTTGATTGAAATAAAGGAGATCCTTCTGCCTCTGAAAAGAATCTTGACAATCCTTAGCTCCATGGTGTCTGCGTCCATTTACAAATTATTCTTTTCTGCTCAGTGATATTTTTTTTTAAATGTAACCCAGTTAAAATATTTAGAAAAAGTTCAGTTGCTGTATGAATAACCTACAATATATGTGGCCCACCCCGCTGATAGTTGCTCAAATGGTTACCCCCTCACCATCTCAACTGACAGTAGGGCATGCCTTTTTTTTTTTTTTTTTGTACCCGGGCCGGAACTCATGACCTGACACTTGCCTGGCAGGCGCTTATGCTACTGAGCTAAATCCCCAGTGAGGGCATGCTTGATATGGGAGAGTCAAGCGTGGAGGGGACAGTGAGTCTGTTGCAAGCCTGAGAGGCCAAGGTGTTAGCTTGGCCTCTGTAGTTTGCTCCTGCAACTCTTCTCTGCATGTTTCTCAGCCTTGCCCTGAGCCCCGAGACTGTCAGGGGCAAGGCTGAGAAGCATGCAGAGAAGAGTTGCAGAGAACCACACAGGCTAGACTGTGGAGGGGAGAGCGGAGTGTTCATTCCCTTAGCTCCTCCCTGTGAGCTCACTGCAGCTGGGCGGCATCCCCATACCGAAAGCTGCTGCTCTCTCCCCATAGAGCCCCATAATTCATCTTTATCCCCCCTTTTGTTTTTTATTTATTTATTTATTTGGTGATTCTTGATTGAATTCAGACCCTCTGCACTGAGCTACATCCCCAGGCCTTTCAGTTTTTAGTTTGAGACAGGGTCTTGCTAAGTCACTAAGAGGCCCGGGCTGGGTTTGAACATTCGATCTTCCTGCCTGATTCAGCCTTCCAGAGTGCTTGGATTGCAGGTGTGCACCAGGCACCTCTATAACTCCTCTTCCCAGTTAAAGCCCCTTGTCTTGGGGCCCTGCGCTTTCCTCATTGGGTTTCATCTGTATAAGCAGTTCTTCTATTGACCCTGTTTCTTCCATTAGGCCATACAGGTATGCAATCCTTTGCTTTGCCTGGTAGGCACAGGTCCGTGTCATGGGCGCTGCAATCACTGGAAATGATAACAGGAGGCCGGGGCCTGCGAGGTCTGACACACCGCTGGGGCAGTGTCTGTGTGTCCACGTAAAAGGAAACTCTCCCACTTTTCCATCATTCATCTGTGATCGCCTTTAAACCTGAAATCCCTGACCGATTCATGTGGGGAAATTATTATTATTATTATTATTTTTTTTTTGGCACCATGGATCAAACTCACAACCTCACACTTGCCAGGCAGGCACTTATGCCACTGAGCTAAATCCCCGGCCCCTATGACCAATTCGTGTGTGTGTGTGTGTGTGTGTGTGTGAGAATTCCTAGTGTTGACACAATATCAGATATTTTAAAAGTATTTCAAAGTGAAAATACATCGGATGAAATGGGAATGAATTAAATTATACTGAATCAAATACAATTTTACTGAATAAATGAGATGCTAATTTGGCACATTTTAAATATCCTGGGTGTCCTCCTCTTCGTTCTTCTCCTCCAGCATATGGTTTTAAAAAGCTTCATGAACATCAAATAATAAATTAGATCAGGGCTTGAGTTTCTGGGATGAATAATGGATAATAAATGTTTGCTTATACAGTATTTGCATCTCGCATTAAAAAATGTCGAGGTCATGAAAACTTTGTGATAGATTCGAATCTCCTTCAGCTTTCAGAACCCACTTTCTTGCTAGCATGAGTTCTTTTTGTTTTGTTTTGTTTTTTACCCTTATTGCAAAAGGATCACTTTCTGTCTCCAAGGTAAAAAGCAACTCGTGATACTTTCTGAACATGTAATTACTCATTTGAAAATAATTTTGATAGACACACATTCATTACATTTCCTTGAATTATAATACTGAGTAGAAGTGAAATAGAGAATCTTCTTTGAACCTGAGTTTTAATCAATCTAAAACAGCACAATCCTGCCTTTGTAGCTGTCCCAGGGAGCCTCTCCTGGCTGCACGCCGAGACTGTTCTCCTCAAAGAGTGGGCTGTCGAGATTAATAAGCCAGGGAAACACAAGATAGACAGGACTTGGTTTGCAGCTAAGGGAGGAAAGATGTTTCTGCCCCTTTATCTTTTCTCCAAAAGCAGAGCATGTGGTATTTTGACTCTGTTCCTTGGCCCCTATAGTTTGAACATATATGAAATTGTATTTCCAAGCACCTCTTCTTTGAAAAACTACTTCGAGGCAGAATTTAAGATTGGACTTTTCATGCCACAGCAAGATCAGTGACTGATCTGGGACTGCCACAATCACTCCTTCGTGCTGTCCAGTTATGAAACAAGTCATTTTAAAGCAAAGGATATTTGTTAGCATTTATGAGTAAGAATTCTGACTGTCCTAAGACAGCAATAAAAGTTATTGCCAGAGATCTCAATTTAGAGAAGCCCCTACCTGGGAAAGTCTGAGCTAGTAGGTGAGATTTTAACACACGACAAGCAGGGTGACGGGCCTCTGAGAGTGCGGACCCCGTGATTACAGTTTCAGAAATGTGTTCAGTGGCCACGAGAGGGGCAGGTGCTGCTCAGTGCCAGCAGCATTGTGGACTTGGTGCAGACCGACTGGGATGACTTTATCTCCTAAGCCAGCGCCACGGATCGGGCATGGCTCCTGGAGGCTGAGCCAAGGTGCTTCTGGGGATGCAAGGGCCTTGGTTAGTGACATCTAATCATGGGCTGGGGGAGCAGGGGGCAATGGCAGCGTTCAACACATGACACATGGAGCAGAATTGGAAGTCAGAGTATCAAGGCCAGAGCGTTGCCCACCCCTCATTGGCTGTGAGAAATCTTGGCCTTCACTTTGCTGCTCAGCTTTCCATTTGCTGTGTCAGATACCAGAGGTAGATCAACTTAAAAAGGCATAAAATTGATTTTGGGTGAAGACGTTGGAGGTTTCAGTGCATGATGGGGTGGGCCCTCGACTTCTGGGCTTGTGGCAGGGTCGTGACACATCGGGATGGATGTAATCATAACACGAGTGTTTTTCTAGCCCTGAATGTTGACAGGGAGATGAAGAGTGACTATTTTTTTTTATTTGGAGAGATGTAGTTTATATTTTATTTGAAATGATTATTATTCTATGTTCATAGGATCACAGCTGTTTTTTTTTTTTTTTCTTAAAATGTTTTTAAATGGGCTTTATTTCCTAGGAGCTCGACTGTTTTCTACACTAAAGCAGCTCCCATTGGCCAGTTCCCAAGGGTGCCTGCCAACGGCCTTGGTGGATTGGCCGTGGGGAATCAGCACTACGCTGGGTGACCCCTGCTGAGCCCCACAGTGGTTCCCACTCTGGGCTGAGCAGCAGGCCACGAGCCGGGCTTGCCCACTTCTGCTCACCATGGATGCTTTTTATTTCTGGAAATTTGCCCACTGCCCTCCTTTTGCTGACTAAAATGATCATACACTTTGAAGTGATCTACTTCGTGATGGGCCCCAACCATAGCACAGAGCCAGCTGGATTCACTAGCCAGCAGCGTTCTCTCCGGCACTCAGTGCTTTTATAACCCAGCTTTTCCAAGGATCGATTGCACTCCCCCATCCATCATTTTTTTGGGCGTGTTGGAAAGTTCCTTGGCCTTCTTCTTATCACCGGAAGGACAGTTAACACCGTTTCCGCTGCCAAGCATATAGACAATTTGTTTCTTCTTTCTATGGTGACAGGCTCATGTCATCATGCTGGGGAGAAACCCCTCTCAGGAGGAGGCCGCGGACTCTGCACACCTGGTCGCCCGTGCTGCTATCGCTTCCGGGAGGCCCGAACACCACGGTGAGCCCCGCTCCTGCCCCTCCTTCGGGTGCCCTGGCCCTGCAGTGCAGTGAGCCTTCCCTGTGCTGTGGGGTCACACTGTGCTTCTCCCTGCTTTCTGGTCCTGTAGCCTCCCTCTACCCTTTTCCTCATCTGTGTGGCTACTCTCCATCCAAACACAGCGACTAAGAGCCCTGAGCAGTCTTCACTGGGCTCACAGGGAAATCCCTGCTTTCAAAGGTGACTGTGCTTAAAGATTGTTGTGGCACTAACACAACGGCAGCTCTGACCTCCAGACTCTCAGAGCTGAGCTTTCAATCAGGACAAACTTCCCTGGCTTTGGGATACCAAGGGGAAGCTGCCTCTTACAGCTCAATTGGTTTTTCTTGTTCCCGCCTATGAGGTAAAATCCTAAGCTTTGGGAATCCTTGACCGCACCAACCCAGACCCAGAGTATATTATGTGTCTCCACTGACAGGAAGCATTCGAGTGATTTTGTTGTTGTTTGGATCAGAATATTCAGAAATGCACTGTGACTCACAAAGACCTCAGGACATATTCCAAGATAGCAGATAAAAATAATTATGTACAGAGTAAAATAAGGTCCAGTGTGCCAGAAAGCATAAAATCAGCGTGTGGAAGGCTTGGAGCTGATTTGGGAAGTAGGAGTTGGACCCGGAGGCTAAGCTGGGAGAAGGTGAAAGGGAGGCCTGCTTGAGCAGCCTGGCTGGGACAGACCCGTGGGCCAGCCAGGCAGCCTCGGGCCACGGAGGAGCTGATGAAAGGACCCCACGTTCATCCACCGGTGCATTCCACCTTGTGGATGCTTCGTTCTAGTCTCTTAGAGTTTGGAGCACCTCTTCAGATCTGGAGGAAGCTGGGTGGACCCGGAGAGTGGAGGGGCAGGTAGTTTAGTCCTCCTTCCCTGGAACATTCCACATATAACAGTCAGATTTACTTTCAGAACCATCAAAGAATCAGCATTGTGATAGCATCCAGGTGCCCAAACTTCCTTTAATCAGGGAATTATCCACTCCACAGCATTCTTACTAAAGCACCTAAAATGCCAATGCATGCTGATGGAAACTTCTGAAACAGCGGAAGTCACAAATGCAAGTGTCTACAGGGACCAGGTGAGAGATGGACGCAAGGCAGGTAGTTATTAGAAAGCAGGAGCAGGAGCAAGCATAGTTAGAAAAGGCAGCTAGCTCAGGCTGCAGAATGAGAGAGACAATGTGGGGAGGCAAGGTGATGGCAGACTAGACGAGCCCATGCCGGGCTGTGCACCCCAGCCCATTGCTCTGGGTGATGAACAGGCTTACGCTAGCTGATTCTGCTGCTTTCAAGAGAAGGCAGAAATCTGGATTTTCATGGGGAATTGCCAAGTTTTAATTGGTGGTAACTATCTCCAGTACGTTTAAGGTTCTGAGTCACAACAAGTGTGTGGGCTGCATCTATAACTTCTGACTTAGCAGGAATGCAGGTGAGTGATTATCAGATGTGTTCATGTTGTGTGTGTGTGGGAGGAGGTAACGGATTAAGACAACTGAAGGGTTCTCAACATTTAAGATGATGGGATGTGGGAGAGGAAAATCTCTTCCTGCGAGAAACACAAGAGAGGGCATGGCCAAAAGACCCTCTTTCTGTGTAGAGGGACTCCTTGTCTAGTGCTCAGTGGTCACTCATTGGCTATAGGAATTGAGTGAGGTCCAATAGAAATCATGCCTAAGATGCTTGCTTGTAACTGACTTCATCACTGTGAAGTCAGGCCATGCTGTTCTGGGTGATTTACATGATCGGTAACCATCCACTTTGAATTATATACATGTTTTATAAGCTTTCTAGTCTAAAAATGGTACGGTATTGCCACCCTGAAAAATTGGGATTGAAAAAAGTACAAATAATGTCCCTGAGAATGAAATGACCTCACATAGTAATAATGACTAATGCTTATATAAAAGGTACTGGCCATGGTTTTAAACCATGCTACATTTGTTAACTCATAAATCCTTAAAAGATTCCGAGATAGGTATTAATTATCCCCAGATTTGAGATGGAGAAACTGAGCCACTGAGGGTTTGGGTAGTTTTGCTAGGGGCCCAAGAAAATGAAAGGGGACAATTTGGAACTTATCTTTGTCTAGCAACTAAGGGGAGACCAGACCCTGTGCTACTCTCACCCACACCCTATGTGGGAGAGACTGGGGCCAGGCAGTTATCCCAGAGGCTGCTCCTTGCTGTGTGAGCTTCCAGGGTCTGGCCCTGCACCTGTCCCCTCTCCCGCCCTACCCCTAAGCACTTGGGCTCTGGGTCATGGCCTTTGGGGCAGACCCAGGGAGAGCTGAGGCAGCCCAGAGAGAAGAGTTTGGAGAGCCACTGGGAAGCCCTTAGCCCAGGATCCTGAGTGGGGTTCAATCCCAACCTTGGCCCCAAGTCTCTGCTGCCACTCAGGGCATTTGGGGACCTGCACCCAGAAGACCCATGGGGCAGTCAGAACGCCGTCTCCCAGGAGCGGAAAGCTGGGACTGACAGCTTCACAGGTGTAAAGGGAAGGTGGCTTCCACTTGAGGAAGGAGGATTACTTGGCAGCTGTTGTAGTCAGGGATTGCAAGGAAAACAGTCACATATATGATACATGATTTATGGAATTATCTTATAGTAGTAGCCCAAAGAGTTAAGTATAAGAAGTGCAGGAAATCTTTTCACACACTAAAGACTCAAAGAATCCAGCTGAGGGCCTGGATCCCATGGCAACATCCTGCTTGAGGCCTAGAGCCCCTGACAATGTCTCATGCAAGACTGCATCAAAGATCAGCACTGGGAAGGCCCAAAGGTCAGCGGTGGAAGCTAGAAAGTCTACACCAGAGGGCTGAAGGATCTGTGCCGGCAGGCTGGGGGATCTGCACTGGAGCCAGGAAGGGATGCTCAAAGTAAGGACCAGAGCTCCCCCAAAGTGATCCGCAGCCATTCTCAGCAACAACCAGGTCCTGAGCTCCTCTAACAAACAGCCAAGATCATATCCGAAAAGAAGCTCAACAAGCTCCTCCAGGAGAACCAACAACACCACATCTTCCTCTCCAGTTCTCTTTTTAATCTTGGCAGCAATCCTCAGGTGGGTCCTCCCCACTCAGCACCACGCTGGTTTAGTGCAGCTGGTGTTACAAGTTGACCACTGGTTATCCATCCACCACAGCAGCCCAGGTAGCGGATGACTTGGGGAACCATAATTACAACAAGGACTCCAGGAGCAGCAGTTGAGCCCCTTTTTGCCTGCAGACACTGGCACTTTCTATAAAGGGCTCATGTAACCTTTTGCATGACATTCAGAAGCAGAACACCTCCCAAAGGAGTTCACACAGCCAGCTCTTCCTACCAGAAAGTTCCATCAGTCTAGTGGAACTTCTCTCTTCTTACTTACTGCTCCTCCCCAAGAGGACAAAATCCAGATCAGTCTTCAGACTAGGAATCTATTGAACAGAAGACACGCGAAACATCTATCACCTTCGTGCCATTAGGGAGAGTAATAGCGAGGACCTTGGGCAGAGGAGCAGCAGGATAGAAATACTC
>RJWM01014068.1:0-51520 GCA_004363535.1 Dasyprocta punctata | reverse complement strand
TTCCTCCCTCCCTTCCACTCTCCCTTCTTTCCTTTCTTCTTCTTGGATCTGAAGCAAATAAAATCAGGCAAACATATCTCAAATCTGGATGTTACATACATTGATGTCTGTTATATTATTTTCTGTATGTTTGAAGAATTTTGCAGACAGCCAAATATATTATGTTTCCCTTTTGAGTAAGCATATGTTAGGGTAGATGCTGGTACCAGTGTAAAACATTTTGTTTTCTTGGTGAGATACACATGGAGCTGTTAGCAAAGTATAGTTTTAGGGAACTGCGAGAAGTCAGGTTTGGGGGGAGGGCTGGAGAAGGGGATTTTTGCATTTCATTAAATTCCTTTCTGGATTATTTGAATATTTTAATACACGTGTACCATATTTCCCATCCAGCCCGTCTTCCTTCCCCACATCCACACCTAGCAGTGAATATCTGTATGTTGAGACTCTAAACCACTTTTTGTTCTGTTTTTAAAAATTTCTCTCTTTTGCGAAGGGGAGGGGACTAAGCGACGGAGGGAGGCGGGGGACACCGAAGAATTGGGGAGCGCTGTGTCCACGCGCCAGCTCTCCGCCGTGGGTGTGATCATCATGTTCTGCACACACGGACTCATAAACATAAAAATTAAAAAAAAGGGAAAACGATTTCTAATCAAAACCCCGGTCAATGTTATTTGAATGTCATAGTCTTTAACTATCGTTTCAGTAGAGATTTATAAACCACCTGACAGTTCCGTGTGCTGAGTTTCGGCGAGGATGGGTCCTGCCGAGGGAGGAGGTTTTTGTTTGTTTGCCAATGGCTGTCTTCTGTGAAGGCTTGGAAAAACAGCTTGAGATGGCTAATGCTGTCCCTTGCGTAGGGGGGAAACTGAGGCCAGCGAGGCAGAGAGGGCAAAGCGATCGGCACGCAGGTCACAGGTGCGTCTCTGAGCTCGGGGTGCACGGTGCCTGCTGCAGTGCCGGGGTGGCGTGGGGCTTCTCCGCCTCTTGGTTTCAGGGCTGTCTGCGGCCGGGGGACCAGCAGCACCCCGCTCACCGCCACCGCTGGGGCCCCATGTGGAGTAGCTCCCCTGGCGGTGCTTACGCTCTAGCAAACAATTCCGGGAGTGCATGGCTCCCGGTCCTGCAGCCCAGGGGGCACCGCGTGGTCTTAGGTCCCGCGCTGCCAGCTGCAGGCCTCGCACTTTGTTCATAAACACGCGCAGGAGGAGGCCGCGCCCTCACTGCGGCAGGGAGGCCCCCTCCGCCTCCCCAGCCTGCGCCATGGCCAAGGCCGTGGCCTCCTGTCCCTTCCAAACCAGGGAACCCCGGGGGTCAATGACATCTATCAGTCAGCTCCTTACCAGGCAATGCCAAGAGATGACGTGACAAACTCAGGCGGAGTCCTGACAGCAGCTGCTTCCAACGCTTCCGCAGGGAAAGTGCCGAGGACCAGATACTTAACTGTAACATCTTTCATTTTAATAATAGGCTTTATGTACTACAATAAGAAGCATCAAAGTCCATTAACTATAATGGGCTGATCCTTGCAGGGATATGGAAGCCGACGAGTCGTTCTTCAGAGGGAGCAGAGCACTTTCGGGCTTTTAACCCTTTGCAGAAGCTCCTTGATGGTGGCATTGGCAAAGGGGGCCCCGTGCTAGCCGACCTGGCTCTTGTCTGTGGGGCTGGGGTGGAACCCGGGACTCGGCAGGGAGAGGTCAAGGTCGTGCAGGAGCCGGTGTGAAGGAGGAGGTGGGGAGAGAAACGGGAGGGCAGCTGCGGGGTCGGGCAGGGCAGAGCCCGGGGGGCCTGAGAGAACCGAGATGACTTACGGAGCTGCCCCGGCCGGTGGCCCGTGCCTGTAATCCCTGCACACCGGGAGACGGAGCTGCAGGATTGCAAGTTCAAGTCCAGCTTGGTCAGCTTAGTGACGCATCAAGATCTTAGCTCCAAGGAAGAACTGAAAAGGGCTGTGAGCCAGCTCGGGGTGAAGGCCGTGGCTTCAGTCCCCAGGACACACGCATGCAGTCACAGAGCTGCCGCCTGGCCGGAGGCCTCGCTCCAGGACGCGCCTCCCGGGGTGCGTCACGCCCGGCCCCCGGGACTCAGCTGTCTGCTCTCCTCTACCTGCTGCCTGCTCTGTCCTGCCACGGCCATTTGTCCCCTTCTAGTGGCGAGTTCCCCACCTGCAAGGGCTCTGCTGTCCGGACCCTGGAGGAGGCTGAATTACAGGGCAGCGCTACTTGACCCAGCCGGTCCCCGCCCTACACCCGCCACGGGCCCCAGAACCCTCCCAGCCCAGGCTCCTCCATGGTTCCCTCATGGCTCACCTGCCGCCGGGGCTTCGGACCCAGAGCAGCCCCAGGGGCCGCTGTGCCCTCTCCTCCCTCATACCCTGTCCTGGGAGTCCCGAGATGGCACCCTGACCCCTGCAGGGCCGTGGGTGGGGCCCTGCCTGCCTGACCGTGGCTCCCTTGTGCTCTGACCCTGGTGGTCTAGGGCCCGGGAGGGTGGGGTCCTGGGGTTCTAATCTCAGCACCTACAGCAAGAAGCTCCAGGAGGAAAGAAGGCGGCCAAGCCAATAGGAGGCACCAGTTTTGGGGGCTAAGCCCCCCAAAGCTGATTTTAGGGGTGTGGAGGGATGAGTGAGACCCTAAAGCCCAGAGTAGGGGTGGCCAAGCAGCCAGTCAAGCAGGGGAAACAGACCCCAAGCGGGTCCCCAAGGTCCGGAGTGCATTTCTCTAGCAGAATCACCCCCAGATTGTGGGTGGTGCCGAAGCACACGCAGTCACCCAGGCAGGCGCTTGGGGGGAATTTGGGGTCCTCGGCTTGCCCCTCGCCACAGGTCACACACACGATCAGCCACCTGCCCGAGGCTGGGTGCTGTCCATTCACACCCACGCCCATGCAAGCCGCCCAGCAGGGCCGTGAGACAGCAGGGCAAGGCGGGGCCAGGGCAAGCTCCTGAGCTCTCCGACCCAGCCAGCGGGGAGTCAGGATTGGAACCCAGTGCCCTTGTGCTTAAGCCCTGGGCTGCACGGCCTCTCCAGAGCTGCTCTCAACCTGCCCTTCCTGCCGCCTCCCTCCCCTCACCCATCTCTCTCCTCCTCCTACCCGGACTGTGAGGCCTTAAGTCAGATAACTGCTTCTGCCTCCCGTTGAAGGTTTGATCTGTGCAAGACAGGAGAAAAGAAACTGGTGGCTGCCTGAAACATCAAAAAGACAATGATGACGCCTCCCCCTAGATAATTAAAAGCAAAACATAAATATATAAACTAAAGGTTACAACATATCAGGCAGTGCTGATTGATCCTTGGAGGTTTGCTCTAATGATTTTGGGGGTAGAAATCAAATACACGGTGTTTCCTAAGCCAGATCTCCTTATTATTAGCATTAGTTTTTTGAGGGGAGCGAGGGATCCTCATGAGTTGACACTGGTTAGTTGGTACTGGTTAGTTGGTACTGGTTAGTTGGTACTGGTTAGTTGGTACTGGTTAGTGACACTGGTATGGGGTGCGCAGGAAGTGCGGGACACAGCCTCCAGGGCAGCTGGTGGCCCAGGGAAATCGGGCCAGATGGGTTCAAGAGAAAAAGGAGACAGGGCCCCAGGATTTCCTGACTGTCAGGATGTTTGGGACGTGGCAGCGGGGACATCCAAAGGCAGGCTCTTGGGTGACTGAGTGGATGGTGACTTCTAAGAGGTGAAGCTCGGGGGAGCGGGCTCTGTGTGGACACAGCTTTGGGACTGGGGTTCGAGGCGCCCATTAGCACTGTGGGTGTCCGAGGCATTTGGCACCCGGGTTGGTGGTGGTGGGGTCTCTGTCTAGGTTTTGGGGTGGAAGGTACTACTGGAGAGATGGCTGGGGGGACCCAGTGAGACCCTGGCCAGTGTACATGGAGTAGAAGGGCAGCAGAGAAAGGGAGGTGATTCTGCAGCACCCCAACAAATGCGAGGTGGGGAGGCGGAGGGAGTAAAGAACCAGCCGTCATGCCTGCTGTGCCAGGGCAAAGCGACAGTGCAGAGTCCCCGGGAGGGGGGACCGGCTCTCCTCGTGCAGGTAGCTCCAGAAAGAGCTCAGGGGAGCTGGGCCGGCAGGATGGGAGGCGGAGAAGAAAGGCTACCGTCCCTCAGCTCAGCCCTGAGCAGCGAGTCTGGCAAGACGCCCAGGGACGGACTCACAACACATTCTCAGGGGACGCACCTGCCAAAGGCCAGCCCGAGGCCATCTTCCCGTCCCCAGGTGCGGAGGGAAGCACAATGCAAGTCGGAAAGATGAGCACCGAGTTGCTCTCTCTAGGATCTGCTGAACTCACAGGGTTACTTTTACTTTTAAAGTAGTTTGCGTCCTTCTACCCTCACTATGCAGCGCGTTGAGAATGGTTCTAGTGAAGATCAAGTGTGACCTCTCTGCACATCACTGGAATCACCGGGTGTGTTCATAGCTGTGCAAGGCCCGGCCTGTGCCTCCGATCACGGTGGCCGTGCTTGCACACCTGAGTGTGAGCGCTTTGGAGCCTCCCATTTGTCGGTGGGTTGAGTGTCCAGTTCCGGGCGCATGCGCTTTACGGAATCAGGGCGTGTCTCTGCAGTTGCTGTGTCAGGAGCGCCTGTCACCAGCACCAGGCAGTGGATGACATAGCTGTGACTGGTGGGCTGGGAAGCTTCCTGGAGTGACGGAGCCCTGTAGGCTCGCCCTGCTGATTGCTTTCCTTTCATGGGGAATTCTCTCCCATACCGAGTACCCACCTGTACTGAGGCTTCCAGAGTTCATCCTTGCTTGGGGCGTTCATCAGACCCATCATGGCTCCTGTCTGGTTTTGTCCACTGGAATAGTGATGGGAAGTCCTAGGTTTTTTTCCTAGTTCTTCTTCTGGTCTTAGACTCAGCCCCTCAGCATGTCCTCAGAATGGCGCAGTCATCAGTGTGTGGAAGACGCTCCCGAGACAAGGTTCCCAGGTGCGTTCTGAGGCCATGTTGGTCTCCCCCATGGACACACCCAGCCCTGCCCAGCCCTGAATAGCCAGATGCTGAATTCGTGGGGTAGACGGGCGCAAGGTGGCTTTCCACGCAAAGCATGTGTGGGGTGAGCTTGGGCAGTGCAGATAACCAGGCTGAGGCACAGAGACGGAAGAGCCCCTGCCTCCTCATTATGCAGCTTTGCTTTTGAACACCTCCAGGGCTTGCAACATGGTCCCCAAGCCAGGCTGCTGCACCCCCAGCTTCCCCCCAAGAGGAAACTGGGGCTTGGGAACCCCACTTGCTGCCAGTGGCACCCACTGCTCAGCAGACCAATGTGGATTTTGCTGAGCCCTTATTTTCTGCATCACAGGTGTTTCAGACCGACAGGGATGGAAGCAAAGCCACCGTCCTGCCCAGAGGACTCTTGTAACCCACGCTGGCAGGCAAGGCTGAGTTTGAGAGGATTTGGGACAGGCTCGGATGTCAGCCGGGGGACCACAGAATAGAAGACTGAAGCAAAGAGGTCACGTTTGTACCTTTAATCCTATTAGGAGACAAAGAGCATTTTAGGTCTCCACGAGTCCCTTCTGAAAAACCAAAGGAATCATGGGAAACCCAGGGCAGCCAGGATGTCATTTTGATCACATGTCCCTGGGCCTTCTGAACATGGGAATTTCTTTACCAAGTTGTCGACTTCCTTCTCCAAACCAAGTGGAAAGCAGATCTTTGGGAACACAACCCTGAGAATACAGCGGGGCAGGGAGGGGCCATCGCTTTTCAGCTGCTGCTCAGATGGTGGCTGGAGTTCCCCGGGTCTCTGACAGCGGATCCTGCATTTGGTCAGCTCCGAGATGTCTGTCACCTGGGCCTGTCAGAGACCAGGGATGACACAGTGCCCAGGGGCATTGCCTGTGGGAGCCCGTTTCTTTTCTTCTGTACACAAAAGGTAACCGTGGCTCCTCTCACCGTGTCTAGGCCTGGGACAATGCACATGGACCCTGCTGGCCTCGGATCTCTGTTGGCTTGTCACCTAACGGACAGTGGGAGGGAGGTGTGAGCTGGCAAAACAAGAATTGCCATCGCTTAAAATAACCACGTGCCACGTGACACACCTCACACTGCGGCTGGCACAGTGACGGCAGCTGGAAGGGGTGTCCGTGCGTGTGGGCGGGTCTGACTCCCATTTTTGATCTCATTTACACTGGACACTCGTTCTCTTTAATCTTCAGGCCGCCTTCCTCCCTAGCTCTCTCTGTGCTGCAGAGTATGAGCGAATCCCCGAGCTGCCTGGGAAGGAAAGGCTCGTGGACGGGGAGGTGTGAAGCTCTTAGCAGACTTCAGTGACAGCCTGTTGAATGAACAAATGGAAACCAAGGGCAAACTAATCAAAATCCTACACCCTCTACCATCGAGTCTCAGGTTTTAGTGTCCCTTCCTTATGTCGTGTTGTTTTGTGTCCTATTTTCTTTGTCACAGAACAGATGATCCTCTACCTCTTATGTCTCACCAAACCCACCGCATCTTGAAAATCCTGGAGGTAAACGCACGTAATACCCCTAACCTGGTCAAAAAATCTAGCTCAGCAATATGGCACCTTGTAGAGTGTTTGATGGGCTTCGTCACGATCACAGGGCTAACTGCTGCCCAGGAGAGACAGAGAGAGAGACAGAGAGAGAGAGAGACAGAGACAGAGACAGAGACAGAGATAAGGAGAGGATCGGGCTGCAAATCACTAGCTTGGGAAAAGATTCAAATTCGGATTGTGAAATACAGTCTTTATTGAGTGTGTATCAGGTTTGCACCTTTATAAAAACGAAAAACTCAAAGCCAAACAATGGTAAATTGTGCACTATCTGTAAGTTATATAAACCTTTATTCCCAACCTTACATCCTAGGACTCTTTTCCGTGGACTTTGATAGTGTAACTATTTCTGTTAATGATAATAGAATATTCTGTGGGATGGAAGTGACATCATTTAGGCAAGTATTTCTGTATTTGGCAGGCTTTGGACTCTTTTCAGGTCTTAGTGATACCAAACTATGAAATGACCAACTTACTGCACGTAACTTTATTTCTGTAGAACTTTTCATGCTAAAATTTTTTTGTTTGTTTTCCCAGGCGTAGCATTAAACTTTCATTCTGTGCTGAATTTCTGACCTTGCCGTTAACGCTGACTGGGACATTAGCCATCTCCTCCTTAGCCTACCAACACAGCGTTCAGATGCTCAATAATCAGATGGTGGGGGGGAGTTTTGTTCAACTCTAAAAGTTTATTTAAAAGAGTTGAATTGTCTATTTAAAATGGGTGAATTCTATGGTGTGTCAATTATACTTCAATAAAGTTATTAATTAAAAGATAGTTACAGGAACCAAAGGCTGTCTTCCCTAACTGCCTACACCTGTGGGAGTTTCTTAGCATTCTTTAAGTCTCCACCATCCAGTCCAATTTGGTTCAAATGTCCCTGCAGGGGACAGGAGGGCACAGAGTACAGCTGGGTTCCAAGGATAACAGTCAGATCTTCAGGACCTCGGACAAAGATTCCATGGATGCACACTGAGTATGCACGAGGTGGCAGGAAGAACTGCAAACACTTAAGACCTTGTCCCCATCCTCAAGGCGTTTGTGATCTCTCCAGAAGGTAATCAACATCTTCCACAATGTCCATTCTTCCCAGCTGAGTGTCAAGTCCCTTGAACACAGGCACAGCCTTCAGGTTTAGCCTCTTTGCAGCCCCATGGGTCCACCTACAGAGGGCTGCTTTCCAGGTATCTACTGATACCCCACAAAATACCTCCAGCTTTCGTGAGTATAAAGGCAGTGAGTAGGCGGTGGTTCTGATTCGTCTCACGATCCTGTGGGTCAGGATGCGGTCGGGACCTCCTGGCAAGCGTTCTCCTCCTCTGTGGGGTGTTGATGAGGTCACCAGTGCTGCTCAGTGGGTGGAAGGTTCTGGGTGCCTGGTGCTTCCACGGGCACAACTGGAAGGCTGGGTGTGCGGGGTCCCCACCCTCCCTACTTGGACAGGTGACCTGGCTGCTCTGGCCTCCACGGCGGGAGAAGAAGTCGAAGCCATGGACCACGTGTTTACAACTTAATACAAACCGCCTGATGCTAAGCATGCTATTCTGTCGCTCGTATTTTTCCACTAAATAATGTACCATCGCCTAAAATGACCTTCTAAGCAGATATTATTTGAAGGGAATTAAAAATGAAACAACATTTGGGTAAATCCCACATCTAGCCTGTAGCAAGCTGTGAGTGGTGGAAGTCAGATTCATGTCTTCGGCTACAGAGTTTATTTGTTTTATTTGACAAGTAAAATTGTAACTGTGCTACACAATGTGATGTCTGAATATAGGCAAACATTGTGGAATAGCCGAATGGAGCTATTTAACAGATGCATTAGCTCCCATACTTATTTGTGTGTGTGTGTGTGTGTGTGTGTGTGTGTGTGCACTGAGGAGACCTAAATCGACTCTGAACAGTTTTCAAGAATATGATACCTTGATATTAACTACAGCCACCTGCATATCCTGACTTGTGAAAGGTTTGAACGCGACTGGCCACAGGGCTCTGCCGCACTGAAGCTTCTAACCACTCGGCCCTGGCCCTGTGCATTTCATCACATTTGGAATGCACGCCTTGTTATAAAAGCTCACCCAGTGCTTCAGCTGGGACCCATCAAACCTGCGTTCAAATCCTGGCCATTTGAGAGCTGGCGCGATCTTGGCCGTCTTTGTTTCCGGCTCCCCTGCGTCTCAGTTTTCTCCCTGTGTAACGGGGCTGAGAACCCTTTCCCTGCCGCCTCCGGTGTCCCGAGGGAGAATCGGGTGAGCCCATCGGAGGTGACTTGCACGGGAAGCTGCGAAACGCTGCGGACCCGCCCAGGCCCAGGGAGCTGGGGGGACCGCGGGGTCGGAGGGAGGACCCGCTGAAGGGGCTTCGGTGTGAGCAGCAGGACAAACGATCGATCAGAAAGTCCCACGGGCCAGCGTGTTCAAAGCTGCTGATTTAACAGAAAAGAAGCACTCGCGACTCCCAGTGGCGCCGGCGGGGCGGCTTCCAGTTCAGGGTCGTCGCTCCTTCCCGCTAGTCCGCAGAGCCATAGCCGTGCTCTCCATTCTCCTGACAATCACGCGGCTCGGAAGGGTGCGAGGCCTCGTCTCGGCCTCCGGCTCCCCCGCCCCGAGCTCCTCCTTGGCTGCTGCCCCTCGCAGAGCCCTCGCCTGCGTCTGTCGCCGTCACGGGTGTGCGCACCAGCGCCAAGGCGGAGGGGGCGGCTCCCCAAGCGGCCGGCTCCGGGCTCCTGGGTGACCCTTCCCAAGCCTCAGGGTCGGTTTCACTGGAGGAGGGGACCTCAGGGTGACGCACACGGAGGGGACAGTGAAGTGTCCTCCCTGTGTGGCCCTGAGCCAAGCAGACAGGTCTTCTGTTAGAGGGAGCGGGCAGAGGCTCAGAGATCAGCAGCCGAGCCTGCGAGAGCCAGGCCAGGTCTCCTCCAATCCCTACCCCACATCGTCATCCCCAAAATATCCTTAAAACACATCCAGGACCAGGCGAGGCGGTCCGTGCCTCTAATCGCAGCTTCCTTGAGAGGCTGAGGCAGGAGGATCACGTGTTTAAACCTAGCCTAGGTGACTTGGTGAGACCCTGTCTCAAAATTAAAAAAGAGTAAAAAATGGAAAGGTCCCATGGTACCTTTATTCAGCAAATGTCCGAAAGAGGTTTTCAACCTGCCTTTGCTGCTCCGCTGCTAGGGTCACCGGGGCTGCGGCCCTTACCACATCAGCCCGATCTCTACCCTTGGCTCGTGCCCTTTATCCTACACAGCAGTTCCTGGGCCTCTCCTGTGTCCCAGGCTCTCGTAGCATCTGGGACAGCAGAGACGTCCAGTGCCCTCTCCTTCTGGCTGCAGAGCCCAAGCTGGCATCTGGGCTTTGCTTGAGCTGGGGACCAAACCTTGAATTCTTTGCTGTGGATGCATGCTTTTCCTTACGCACCCGAGCACCAGGTGTGTCCTCGGGATCAGGGGCTGCTGGCAGTTCCGCACACTTAGTGGCTTGTGCACTGGTGCAAGTCACAGGGGCAGACCAATGCTCGGAGGGCGCCAGGAGGTTATGGTGGGCTGTGCTCTTGCTCTTGGGTCAGGATCACTATCTTGGTTACTTTTCTCTTGTTGCTGGGACAAAACACCTGACACCCAAAATTAAGGAAGAAAAGATTTATTTAGCTCATAGTTTGTGGAAGTTTCAGTCCATACTCGTCTGGTTCCAAAGCAGGGTGGCGTGGCACAGGGGCGATCGTTCAAGGTGGCAGAAGACAGCAAAAGCAACAAGAGCAGAAGTTGGGGAGAGCACACCTCTTTTCCCCCCTTATATTGTATGCAGGCCCCCTGCCATGGGGTGGGTGTTGCGCTCACACCATCTCCCTGCCCTCCTCTTGCACAAGCTGAGAACCCTTTACAAAATAAACACCCTGAGCCCCCTGCTGAGTCACTTAGTTAAACTTCTAAACTTCTCAAATTGACACAATGTATCAACCATTACAATCACACTTCCTGTTGATGTCAAATGTGGCCTCCTGGCCTGCAATGACCAAAGAAGGTGACATCAGAGTGCAGTGTGACTTTCTGGGATTCTTCCCTTTGTCCTCGCCTGTCCCGGGTGATTCTCTGTCTGGGAACCTGGACTGAGTCTCTGTGGTTATGAGTCACTAAGACCTGGGAATGTTTGTTACTGCATAGAATTTAGTTTAAACTGTCTGATACACACACATTCACCAGATGGGGTCAGAAGTCTCCTCTTCTCTGTGGTTTCAGTTACCAGCTGTCAACATGGCCTGAAAATACAGTATTCCCCCCCCCCCGCCAGTATTGGGGATCAAATTCATGACTTTCACACTAAGCCACATCCTCAGCTGTTTTTATTTTATTTATTTTGCGACAAGATCTTGATGAGTCACTAAGTTGCCTAGAATGAGCTGAAACTTGTAATCCTCCTGCTTCTGCTTCCCAGAGTGTTAGAATTACAGGCATGCGCCACTATGCCTGGCTTGCAAATACAGTAGTTAAAATGGAAAATTTCAGAAATAAACAAATCATAAGTTTTAAATAATTTTTATTGCAATATATTATTGTAATTATTCTATTATTAGTTATTGCTGTTGATTTTTTATTGTGTCTAGTTTATAAATTAAATTTTATCATAGAAACATGTATATACAGGAAAAAACATGATGTATAGGGTCTGGTACTATTTGTAATTTCAGAGGTACAGCGGGGGTGTCAGTATGAGTCTCCCTCAGATAAGGGAGGCCTGCGGCTCATCTGCCGGGCCTAAAGGGTGAATCACTGCTTTAGCACACAGTTCATCAGCTGGATCAGCTCATTTCCTGTGAGCAGAGACTTCCCATGGCTCCTCAGACAGAGGATTTACTTCTTTCGCAGGTTGGATAAAATCAGTTCAGGATTGGCATGGAGCTACTGGTGTCAAAGATCAAACTCCTGCCCTGTGGCTCTTTCCTCTTATGGCCCAACCCCATGTCCTCGTGGTGGTCAACAGAAAAGGGAGACACATTCTCTTCCTAAGGGCAGAACCTACAATCTGCTCCTTAGTCACATGACCACACCGGGTTGCAAGGGAGGCTGGGAATTGTAGTTTTTATCATAAAAGCCATGTGCCCACTGTGAAGAAGGGAAAATAAGATCGAGGAACAGATCTGCCGTAGTACACTCAAGAACTGGGTCTCTGGTTATTTTATAAGATCCATAGTGAAGTTAGAGAATACTGCAGATTAAATCCCAGTATACTCCTGGGAATGGACTTGTAGTCTTTAATCAACAAAGACACAGCAGGTATTTCTGTGTGTGCCAGAAACCGAGGTCTCCCTTGCTGGAAGCCATTTGCCTTTTTCTGAGTCGAGATGGATTTTTGTCTCTTTCTTACCATTCTGATCAGATCTTTAGCGCCTGTGTATATGGCCCGTCTCCTCCTTGCTCCACTCCAGGCCCTGTGACAGAGCGGTCTGTTCCTGGCCAAGTGCTGTAGTCATTTTCCAGTTGAACAAATGGACCCTGCCACTCTCAGCTTCCTGACATGTGTCCTTTGCCACTTCAGACCCTCTGTCCCCACTCCTCCCCCGGCTCTGTGCCCGGGAACTGTGCTCCACGAGCTTCCCCACGAACGTCCTCAGGAGGCTTCCTGCCTTGCCCTGTGGCTCTGGTGGAGTTGGTCAGTGGAGGCCCTGGAGAGCAAGTGGAGGGGGCGGGGCTGCGTGTCTGGGCTTCTCTGTGGCTGTGGAGGGCTTGCCAGCCCCTCCAAAAGCCACAGCTGAGGACGGGTGTCCTCTGTAACTGTACTGTCTCCTGTCCTCCCGGAATTTGTCCCAGCCCCTGAATCCCATATTGTCCCTTACAGAGTCTCTGCATCCTGTTCACACTTTTCCAGAGTCTCTTGGTTTTCTATCTGATACGAACCCCTTCCAGCAACTCTGTGCCTGGGGACAGAGCAGGAGGTCGTTTCTGAAGTACCCAGGCTCTGCGGATTTAAGCCCAGCCTGTGGCTCCAGCTCTGAGCTCATTCATTTATTCTTTCATTCATTCACCTGGCAGATGCTCTGTGAACCCTGACCACACGGCAGGTGCTGCTCTAGGCGCTGAGGACCTGGCAGCGACTGAGCCAGGTAAGACCGTGGCCTCGTGGCCCCAGCTCTCAGCCTCTGCCTCTCGACGGGGCACATGGGTGCTCTGAGGTGTCATCACCTCCTCTCTCGCTTGCTCCTGCACAGACCCTGTGGCTCTTCTGCTGCTGAACCAGGCAGGGGCCTGTTTGGTCCCCAAGCTGTGAGTTCCCTTATGGGCAAGGGAGACATCTAGGGCTGCCCTAACCCCTCTGCTACCCTGTGCCCAAAGCCCCTGGCTTCCAATAATTGCTCTGTCCATGAGCAGAACATTAAAGATGAATTTGACTAAAATTCATGGTGGCCTTTGCTGACCCACACAGCAGACACTCTGCAAGCCAGGACAAGGTGTGCACGCTCGGTCCGGGATAGAGCAGAGCAGAAGGAAGGTGACGGCTTCCTGTGTCACCAGCTGGCAGAGACAGCTCTGGGGTGTGACTTCAGGGGCCTCATTGAACACCCAGTTCCCCAGCCAAGGCCTCCTGATGTGACCTGGATGTGCTGCTCACTTGGATGGGTTTGTAATGTAAGGGAATCAAAACATAGCACACTTGTTTTTCAAAGATTTCAGCTGGATGTGGTGGTGCATGTCTGCCATCCCAGCATTCAGGGAGGCTGAGGCAGGAGGACTGCAAGTTTAAATCCAGCTCTGGCAACTTGGCAACTTAGGAGACCCTGTCTCAAAATAAAAACAAATTAAAAAATGGGCAGGGGATGTAGCTCAGTGCAATCCCCCTTACTACCCAAACAAACAAACAAGTAAACAAATAAATGGATTCAAAAGTAGCACTGATCCCCAATTCAAAGAAGACAGGGTGGAAATACATTAGCTTCCTCTTTGGCTGCCACAGGCAAAGTAGTACATATAGAACAGCTTCCAGGGCAAAAATTGTCTGGGGGCTGGAAGTTCAAGGTGGAGGTATGAGAGTGAGGGTAAGGGTCTGGCTCCAAGCCGCCTGTAGCTTTCTGACTTGTGGCAGGGAACTCCACTCTGCCTGTGGCCTGCTCTGTGTATCTCGTGTGTGTTTCTGTGTGTGTGTGTTTCTGTGTGTGTGTGTGTGTGTGTCTCCAATTTCCCTTTTTATGAGGACTCCAGTCCCAGTGGCTCAAGAACAACCATAACGATCTCGTCTTGACCACCCCTGTAAAGACTCTGCCTTCAGAAAAGGCCACATTCTGAGTTACTGGGGGTCCCAACCATGAACTTGGGGCAGTTGGTGGAGGGGGGACAAAACTGACCCTGTAACAGGGAGTAAGCTGGATGTGCAAGAGTAGGACATTCCTTCACGCCCTGTGACTCTTTCTCCTGCTCCCTAGCCGGGCTGAGACAGCTGCCACCAATGCTTTGGGAAGTAGGACTCCCGAATCCCAACCCAGGCGACACAAGCCCACAGACCCCTGCGTGACGAGACCGAGAAATCAAGGACAAAGGTAAGCCTCGAGCCACGAAGAGAAGAGAAACCCTTTAAAACACAAAGCCCCAACGGTCGCATTTTGATTCTTGTTGTGCTGATTTCCTGTTTCACGGTGGACTTGGCCGCAGGGCTGTGTGGACAGCGACAGCCCCACAGAAGAGACCTCGCTCTGAACCTGAATCTGAACGCGCATCCAAATCCCCACAGCCTTCCAGAGGCTGCTCCGGGGAGTGAGGTGGAGTGGGGTGGGGAGGGAAGGGGACCCTCTGTCCCCATCGGGAACGGTGCCACCTGTCCTTCTCCACGGACATGCACGAGCTGGACTCCGACAGAATGGCAAAGTGGAAATTAATGCCCACGCTCGTATACTGCCTAGACGTTACTTTGGCGTGGCGAACAACAGGAGCAGAGCGAAGCGGTACATATGTTAAATTCACATCAGTAATAAAGATTAAGTAGAAGTTAATAGCATCCCAGTCATGCTTGTGGAGGTAATCTCCTTTCTGAAAATTCAAAATTAGATTTGGAGGATCGAAGCAAACAGGGGGTGAGACTTTGGCGTAATATTTTAATCAAATTGTCATGAATGAGTGGATACAATTAAGAATTCTGTCAGTCAAAGCGCCGAGGCCCTTTTGTTAGGCAGTGGCGGGAGGGGTGCGCTGGGCCATCGTGGGGAGAGATTAAACTTGACCTTTCCCAGGGTCTTCATTTGTGACCCTCTGGCTGGGCTCTGCCCGTCAGATGGCCACTTGGAAAAAACTGTGTGTGTGTGTGGGCAAGCCTGTGCGTCACTAGGCATATGTGTGTGTACATGCGTGTGCAGATGTGTTTGCATATGTGTGTTTGTATGATTGCACGTGTGTGCACATGAATGCATGGACGCAGCATGCCTGCATATATGCATGGGCATATATGAGTGTAGACATGTATGTATATGAGCATGTGGGCGGGCAGCGAAGGAGCGGATAGTGGGGTAAACAAAAGCTGTGTGCTACAGCGCTCGCTCGAGGGGAAGTCCAGCTGGAGGTGCTCCTTTGGGCCTCAGGCCTTTTCTTTTCTCTCCTGCCAAACAGGTGTTCTGAAGGGGAATATACATGCGTGGAATGTGTCCACAGGGACATGGCCACACAGACACACCGGGCATTCCCAGGACTCTCCACATGCATGTTAATTTCATCCCAGAGGCAATGTGATTGACCTCAGTGGGAGTGAAGGCCTGCTTGTTTTTGATAATTTTGACTTTATTGTCATTCTGCTATCGGAGATAACTCCTGAACCAAGAGGCGCACCCGATGGCCATCTCTTCTTTTCTGGTTTCAGGACCTGCTTTTTCATAGCCTTGTGTCCGATGGTTGAGACTCAACCAAAATGTACCCTTTCTCTCTCCCTACCGCCCTGGTGTCACCTGCCCCTCGGTCACAAAACACTGATTTATTTTTAACTTTGATCTGTGGCTGGTGGGGTGGTAGAGAAAGGCACTGGCCCAGATGTCTTTCTTTTTTTCTGACTATAGCCACTGTCTGCCATGTAGATGGATCTTACTTATCATTGATTATAAATCAATAAATGAGAAGGCATAGTAGCCGGGTTTCCCGAGTCCCTGGAGCTCTGAACCTCAACATGCATGAGTACCACGTGTCTGATGCAGAATTTATTATTTTAAGCAGATTCAAGTAGATTTGAGCTTCATTTTTTGAAAAAAAATTTATTTTCTTCTAAGCAGTGGAGAAAAGCGGTCGCCTAGACTGCTCCATCTCCCCTCTTGAAACCCCGTGTTTGGGAAACAGACAAACACTTTCCACCCAGGATGACAATGTGTAATCAGCGGCCCTGCGGTTTACCTTACCTTTTGTTGTGGAAGAGAATAAAGTCAGAGTAACTTATGCTACTCCCTCCGCTTGCGCGAGCATTTTGAGGCCGAAGGACCTAATTATTTTTTTAACACTGCCTTTACTGCATTTGCCTGGGGAATTATTTCAAATCAACTGACAGACTTATTGTGCTTGTGACATCACAGCAACTGGCTTTTTACACCGAAAACAAGCCTTCTGTTAATTCAGCAATAACACACCCTGCGCTCAAAAATTGCATTAGCAGCGTCTAACCCGAGCACTGAACACATTCAGAAATAAACCTCCGCCGCACGACAGGGGTTGAAAGGGAATATGCATCAAATGCCTGGCATTTAATTTTTCCCCCCTTCTTGAGGAATTTAGCCAGTGAAATATAGCTGCCAGTGTCCCGGCCCGCGCGCCTTCCTGCAATATGCTCTCGATCAATCAGATTTGCATAACTAAACTGTCTGCGAGCCCGCTCGGCTGCCCAGGTGCAAGGCCATTTGCATATAGAACAGTGAGGAGGTCCCAGGAGTCACTTCAGACCGGAGCGACTGCTGAGCCCGCAGTCCACACAGCCCAGGAAATGAAATTGGAATGACAAAAAAATGGGAGTGCTCGCCTGGAAGGGTGAAATATGCAGGCGCGTCGCAAAGGTTATGTAGAGATTACCAGGCGGCGGCTTTCCAGAGCCGCAGGACCGGCCCGGTGTCCTGGTAGCAGCACCTCAGGAAGGGTGATCCGGGT
Organism: Dasyprocta punctata; assembly: GCA_004363535.1. Lineage (NCBI taxonomy): Eukaryota > Metazoa > Chordata > Mammalia > Rodentia > Dasyproctidae > Dasyprocta > Dasyprocta punctata. Next base: position 34,902 of record RJWM01014068.1, on the reverse strand, counting down.
GCCAGGGGAGGTTCTGGGGTGCCCTTCACCTGCCCGTGTCCCCTGGGGCCTGTGGGGGGGACAGTGGCGGGATTTCCTGGGCCTCTCCTTCCACGTGGAAAGACTTTCGCGGATGGCCTGATCCCTTTGCAAGACAGGCTTTGCAAAGGGCCCCGAGGTCTGGTACTGTGTTGCCCACCTACCACCAGCTCCTCACGCTTCTTGGCCACTTTAAATGACCCGCTTCGTAAGTGACAAGTGCTGGGCCAGGATTGAGGTTCGCTGTCTGAGCCCAGTCTTGTGCCTGTAAAGTGGAGCGGTCCTTGTCTGTTTTCTAGAATGCTCTGAGAGGTCAGGTCACCTGTCCAGGGTCACTGCCAGGAGCCCCAGCCATCAGGGAAGAGGGATTAAAGGACTGGTGTTCCGGTCTCCTGTGTCCCCATTAAGCGAGGAATCAATCCGTCTTCCCTTTTCTGAAAGGTCAGACTCGGTGCTCCTGTCCAGGAGAACTGAGTCGTGATTTCAGGGGCTGTGGTCGGCACTTTTGCATTCTTGGATTGTTTTTCCCATAAAAAAGGATTATAAGCCGAGTGTGGCGGTGCATGTCTGTAATCCCAGCACTGTGAGAGGCTGAGGCAGGAGGATCACAAATCCAAGCTCAGTCACAAGATCCTGTCTCACAGTAAAAAATACATATAAAGGGACAGGGGTTATAGCTAAGTGGATTCAATCCCTAGTATCAAACAATAAAGTAAAATTAAAAAAAAAGAAAAACAGTACTACAAAGCACATTTTTATCATAAAGGTGAAGATAGCCCAAGCTATGTTTTTATTCTGATTTCAAAATACGTTAAAATTCAAACATCTCTGTGAACCCCTAGATGCAAGTCGGGCTGTGGGCATCTCGCCCTGTGCTCAGAGGGGCCTTGGCCCTGCTGGTCCTGGCGAAAGCACAAGAGAAAGGCTCTTGTTGGTTCAACCGAAGCTCACTGGGGGACTTACAGATGTGCTCTTGCTGTAATTTCCCGGTGTCACGAAATGATCTTTTGATTCTTTTTCACACCTGGAAAAGCCATTCCTGGCTCCCCTGACGCAGACCACGTAGGCTTCCCAGGACCCCTCCACCCGAGGGTTGGCCCTGGTAACAGGAGAAACGGCTCTGGGCTTTGAGCACCGGCTCTCCTCCTCTTCCCTTACTGACTGGGGACGGCCTCCTTTTGAGGGAGCTGTCCCCTTGACTGCCCAGTCCAGTGCTAATGACAGGGAAAACTGTTCTGTCCCTTGATGGTGGTGGGGAACAAAGTGGGGTGTCCAGCAAGCCCACCCCCTTTGCTCCCCAGGTTTTTGTCTCCACCTCTGGTAGGAAATGGTAGTGAAAGTTACATCCTTGTTGCCATCGTTTAATGAATATGAATAGGCCAGGCCTCTCCTTTGTGCTCTCCTCCTCTGGCACTGGAGGGGGGTGAGGGGCATGGAGGTCAGGTCAGTGTCCCTCTTGGTTTGAATGTCACTTGTTGTCGGGTTGGCATCCTGTGTAGTTCCCATGGCAACAGCTTTTTGTGCAGGGGGAAGGGTCATGCCCCTGTGATCGCCATGAAAAGGACGAGGAGAGGGTGCTCAACACTTAGTGCCTTTGTCTCTCCTGGTGGATTTGAGTGTGACCTTGAAACCGGGGGAATAAAGGGTGAAGACTACGAACACACACGCACACACACACGCGCACACACACGCACAAGCATAGTGCATCCCGATCACACAGCGGAGGAGCACTTTGCTTTCTAAGCCTTGCGTTGTAGCTGAGCATGGTGGTGAATTTCACACCTCGCTGGCTGCTCGGGTGTGTTGCTGGTGAGCTCCGGGCAGAGCCCCTTTGCCTCTGATCCTCCTTCCTTCCCTCACTGCCCGGCTCCCCTTGGAGCCTCTGCCTGGCCCCTGGTGTAGCTTCTGGTTCTTCTGTGACCTCAGATTTCTACTGTGGTCTGAAGGTCGTGATGGAGCCAGGCTGCAGATCTCGGTGGCGCTCTGGCTCTGTAATCCACGTGTCCGTGGAGCCACGCACCTGTCCATCCAGCCTCCTTGCTGAGGGCCTCCTGGGCAGGCGCTGGAGAAACGCGGTGCCGAAAACAGAGCCACCGTCTGCCCTTGTGGGTTTACAGGCTGGTGACAGAGGTGGGCATTGAACAAACACCCAGCGAACAGTCAGTTATCAAGTTGGTGAGTGCTGGTTGTGTTCACCAATACTCAGTGGGCACCAGTAAGCAATCAGAGGTGGCAAGGAGCTAGGAACTCAAAGACCAGTAAGCGCAGACCTTGCTGGAGGGACAAAGGATCCTGTTGTGCAAGTCCCACACAGAGCTCCCAGAGACGCCTCGGTGAGATCCGGGAGGAGGGAGGACGGGGCAGGAGCTGCAGGGGGAAGGCCATGAAGACGGCGTGGAGTGAGGCCTCCCTTCCTCTCCATGCATCCCACCCAGCAGGGACTCGTGCTTCTGTTGCGTGCGGGAGATTCCTGCACCTACACCTGGCTTGGCCTGCAGTATGCGCTCAATTAACACTGGCTGTATGAACCAATGAGAGCACGAGGAGCAAAGCTTGCTGGAAGCCATGCTGCTCAATTGTGGCGGCACAGCGGAATGGTCAGAGGGGCCAGAAAGACAGAAGTAATGAGCTGGCCCCTGTGCATGGTGTGTGCAGCCTCATGAAGCAAGACTAATAGTGACCCAAGGCCACTTACAGGCACGATTCCGTGCTACAGCCGGGTTGTTTAAAAGACAAGCTCATAGCTGCTGAAGAAAATAGTTTATGGAGTCTCCTTGTACATTACACAGAGTGATCGGATGACCCAGCAGTGTCAGCCTAGCTATAGATTCACCCCAGTTGAAATCAGGTGTGCAAAAACAAACAAACAAACAAACAAACAAACAAAAAAAACCAAACCAAACCAAAACAAAACAAAAACAACAACAAAAAAAGTTGCTCATGAATGTTCACTGCAGCACTATTTACAATAATGAAAAGGAGTAGCCCCTCATATATCTGTAAATATGTAATAAATGTGATACATGCAAACAAGGAAACATTACTTGGCTATAAAAAGGAATGAAGCACTGACATACCCTGCAACACAGCTGCACCTAGAGAAAACAGTATGCTAAGTGAGTGAAGTCAGTCAGGAAGGCCGCATATTGTCTGATTCCACTTATAGAAGTGTCCAGGACAGACACACTCACAGGGACAGAGAGCAGATTGGTGTTTTCTAGGGACCAAGGGTTGGGGGGATGGGAAGGGAGTGCTAATGGGTTTGTTTCAGGCATGAGAAAAAGGAGCAGGATCTAGATGAGAGTGATAGTCACACAGCACGGTGAATGTATTAAAATCCACCAAGCCGTAAACTTCAGAATGGTTAAAATGGTGCATTGTGAATTTATCGCACGCACACACGTACACACAAGCGCACTCGTGTGCACACAGCCAGGTCACTGACCTGGGTGAGCTCATCACCAGCAAAGCGACCCTCATCTTCCTGGGGAGTCGGAAGTTCCCCTGAGAACGTGGTGCTAGGTAGGGACCCAGAGAGGCGGCGCGGCTCTTGGAAGTTGGGGCTCGCAGGCTGCCTTCCTTACATGCGTATGGCTGGTGCCCACACTTAGGAGAGGGCCCCTCGGGGACATCTCTGCAAACCTGGCGTGTGTCCCTTTGTCTCAGGACAGCCGTGTCCAGCCACCATGGAGCTGTGTGAGATGCTCCCTGCCCCTGGGTCCCCAGCTGGGTTTGGGGTGCATCCATGTAGTCCCAGTATACAACACTAGACAGTTTTTTCTCTCTGGGCTTGGGCACCACCGGAGCTAACAGCTCCTGGAGCACCACAGCCCCAGGCAGCCGTGTCCAGAGCTTTGTCTCCATGAGCACCTGCGCTATCCCCTCTTGAGGCTGAGGAGGTGCGGGCCACCTCAAGCCACCCCTGTGGAGTGTGAACTCGTCCCTCAAAGTCGCTAATCTTTAGCAGCTGAAAGGTGCTGGCTCTATGCTCCTGCCTCTCATGGGGGTCCTCCTGGATCCCATCTTCCTGTGGCTGGGCACGGCAGCTGGCCATGCAAGCTGCCTGCTGCGGTGGGCATCTGCTGGGCTTTGCCGTCCCCAGGCTGTGACCCTGGTGCCACAGGCGTGAGAGCTGGTGGGAAGAGACGCCTGGTCCCCTGCTGCCCTCTCAGCTCCTGCTGGCCTGCCATGTGGGCTTTGCAGCCCTTGCCAAGTACGTGAGGCTGGCGGTCCAGGGACCCCTGATCCACAGGGGCACACGTTCCCAGACCCCTGGTGCCTGAAACCGTGGGTCACATGGAGCCTCTGCTTTTGAAAAATATAGACAAATCTATGAAAAACTTTAATTTAGAAATTAAGCACAGTGAGCGACGAACAATAAAATAGAACAATGGTAATGACATACGGTAATGAAAGTTATTTATAACTGAGGAAGAGTTTGTTTCTGTAAATTTTTGAGTCTTATTTTCAGACAGTGGATAGATGACACCAGAACTGGTGATGGGTCCCTGCTAAGCTCTTGGTCCCTGCTTCCTGGACAGAGGACTTGAGACTCCGTTCCGTGGCCCCTGAACTGGCCCATGGCACCCACGGAGGACAGGACCAAGGGGTGCCCACAGGCAGTAGGTGCAGCACCTCTTCTGACGTGGACCCCTCTCTCTGAGACACGGCCAGTGACTCTTTTAGGGTGCCAGCCTTGTGCTACTGGGGCGGGGGATCCCTGCCTGCCTCCTTGTGGCCACGGAGCTGCTTCTACTCTTTTGAATTCAGCTACCTTTCCTGTAAGGACGGAGGACACAACTCTTGGGGTGGTGCTGAATACAAGCCAGGCCTCTTGGTCCTTCTTGGTCTGGGCTCTGCAGCGGTAGAAGCTGAAACTCTCCCAAATCAGCTCTCAGCACTTATGTCAATGTTCCACGATGCCTTGGACCTCTGAACGTGGTCCTTTAGGCAGGTGCCATGGGATTTGGCTCTGGAGCAGAGCGACAGGGAGCTTCTGGGTTATTCTTTGTCCAGGCTCCATGGCGAGGTTGAGATTATGGCTTGGGGGATAAGAGTCTGTTTATCTGGTGTGTTCCCACAGTCTAATTGGAAAAGTGGAATTACCACTTAAGAGTAATGGTAACAGAGCATCTTTACGCGAGGAGGCTAAAATGAGCTGCAAAGTTACAGCCAGGAGCCGACTACTCTGACTGCAGCAAGAGGTTTTATTTGAAATTAGAAAATGAAAATTACCGATCAATGCAGTGAGAACAGAATGAACGGTGTTTCAATTGTGCTACGAGAAAATTCGACTCACAATCAAGACGTCCTATTTACCTTCCTTCCAATTCCAACTCCTTCCGTGCACTGGCGACATAGAAAAACACTCAGTGCATTGCTGAGCAGCAGAGGGAAGCCCAGCGCGTCTCACCCTCAGGTCAGCCTGGTAGCAGTGACATGGGCTTTGGGGAAGCTTGGCAGGGAGCAGGGACTTCTGCAGACCTCGTCCTCAGGGAGGAAGCGGACGCTGTGCCTGTGGTCCTCCTGTGGGCCCAGGTGCTGTGGTTCTGCTCACTTAATTGGAGAAGGCAGCTCACGATTTTAAGCCCGAGCCACTGCATTCTCACAGATGCTGAAACAAGGAGTCACGGTGCCGAAAGAAATAGTTCCAAGCAGACGCCTGGAGTTGCAGGGGGCGTTGGGAGTAGGGCCTGATATCACAGATTTCAAAATGACTGTTGGGGTTGTCAAAAGCCTGGCTGCTTGCATTCCTTGAGCGATGAGCATGGACCACATGATTCACAGACGTGATTTCCTCATCCGTGGGAGAACTGTGCTTGAACACCTACTATGCACCATGTGCCGCGGAGACAGAGGTGAACACACACAGATGGGAATTCCTATTTTTCACAGAGCTTTCATTTTAAAAGAGCACACAAAAATCAGTGGACTTTAGAGAATATGCTGAGTGTTGTGGAAAAGGCAAATGAGGAACTGGTATGGGGGTCCTTGGGGAGCATAGTTTGTCAGGCGTAGTTTGCAGGTGGGAGGCGATCATTTTGAGAAGGGGAGGGACTGTGACATGTGGCTGTCTGGGGAGGAGCAGAAGGAGCAGTCGGGATGAGGAGATGCAGGTGATGTGTCGCTGTGCCTCAGCCCTGTCCTCGTCACCTCCTCTTCCCAGGGTAACCCCAGGATCACGGGAGGAGGTGCTCAGGAGAGGGCTGAGCAGGGGACTGTACCCTGCTATTCTGCTTCCTGAAAGCTTGCTTCATAAACTGCTATGATTTGTACCTGGCTGTCCCCCCAAAGCCTCATGTGATCACGGGGGTGGGCTTCTAGAGTTTGTGATTGATTCATGGTGGATGCTGGGATTGTAGGTGTGAGTGCTACACCCACCCTGGGGTGGGGAGCCTGCATGCAGTATAAGGGAGGGCAACAGGCTTGCTCTTTTGCTCCTCCCCTCTTGCTTGTGTTGCTTTTGCTGTCTTCCTCCGCCCTGGATGGTTTTCCCTCTGCCACACCATCCTACCCAGGAGCAAGCTGAGGACGATCTGAAACCTCCACAAACTGGGAGCGAAATAAACCTTTTCTCCTTTAACTTTGGATGTTCCGTATTTTGTCCCAGCAATGAGAAAAAAAAAAGTGACAAAGACATAAACCTAGCTCTGCTGCGGGGGTGGAGCTGCCTCGTCCCGTCCTAGATTCCTGCAGAGCCTTCTACGTGTCCTCCCACGTCCACGCCACTTCCCTCCAATCTGCTCCCCACACAGGGGCCAGAATGGCCTTACAGACTTACAGACCTGACTGCGTCACCTCCCCAGCCTGACCCCTCTCAGCCATCGCCCTTGCTCTTAGAATCAGGGTCCCGCATCTCTTGTGGGGGCAGCAGAACCCTGCCTGCTCAGCCCCTGCTCTGTCTCTCTGGCCCCCTTCGAAGCCGCCTTCTGGCTCCTCAGATACGTGTGGTGTGCTGTTCAGAGCAGTGTCCCCTTCTACCTGACTCATCCTTTTCCTGTTCCTCTAGGCTCAGTTCAAATGTCAGTTCTCATTTCCCCCATTTCCAGTCTCCCGCAGAGCCTGGTCAGGTTCCTGATTCAAGGTCACAGTCCTAGTAGTTTCTGTCCTGTCCTCTCATGACACTTGTCCCTTTTATTTATCTGATTATTTGTTTGTCACTTTAACCTGGCAGTTAGAACACTGTCTGGATGCATGAATGCATAAATACCTGCCTCATAGCAGACACCCGCAAACACAAGCAGGAGGGGCCTCCTGATTTACTTGAACTTTTCCTCTGATGTTTATTTATCTCAGTACCTGGCACCTAGAATAGACTCCATAATAACTTGATTTTTTTTTTTTTTTGAGGCAGAGTCTTGCGATGTAGCCCACATTAGTCTTGAACTCACTATGTAGCTCAGGCTGGCCTCAAACTCACAGTGATCCTCCTGCCTCAGTCTCCCAAGTGCTGAGATTACAGGCATATGCCACTCCATAACAACTTCTTGAAGGAAATGTCCCAGTGTTTGCAGACTGTCACCCCCTCGCAATCTTCTGTTTGCTTGATGCTCCTTACAGATGTTGGACTCATGAGCTGGTCCAGCAGTGCCCCACCTGCTACCTCAAAGGACTTGCTGTGTTTCTTTATCTGTCATGGTTCTGCAGAGCCTTGGAAGCATTTTGGGGGCTCATTTCTAAAAATTCGATGAGCCTGCTCGGTATAGCAGACCCCAGTCTTTATGATTTTGCATCCCTTTCCACCCTCTGCCTGATTTCCTCAAAACACAGTTCCTTCTTTAATGCTGAGTATAATTTTGTACATTGCCCCAAATTCATTACCAAATAGCATAGAAACGGAATCAATAAAAACTTGGGTTTCCAGCCATGCCCCGCATTGGATAGACCGGGAGTACTTTGGGTGCCAGGAAGGATCCAAGCTGAAGCTCTGCTCACGCCCTCCCCCCGGCTCACGGTCCTCGGCCAGGAACCCTCAGCCCCCACTGCGTTGTCCACCGGGGTACCTCGCCTCGCCCTCTGGATAGTTGTGCTGACTTCAGGACTGTTACGATCACGGTGCCAGCCAGGTCACATAGCCACGCTGTTGTCTTGCTAACCCTTTTGCCCCAGAGCCTGAAATTAGCTCACTCCGAGCTGTGTCCTGCCAGCCTTCACCACTTGCTGGCATCTTTCAGGGAATGGGCCGACTTCGAGAGCTGCGGGCTCTCCCTTGTCTTAGCATTGTGATTTCATGTTCTGATTTCCTCCCCTGGATTAAATCTGGAATCCAATGAGTGCCTGGACTGTCGGGGGTGGTGGGGGTGGTGGCTGTGTTGATGTGAGTTCCTGAATTCCTGTTTTTCTCTCAGAAACTTCTGAGCTCAGGACGTGCTCTTCTTTTTTATAAAAATTACACAGCTGATCCAAAACATACAGTTGAATTTTACTATCTTTTGGCTGAAAATCTCTGCTTTTTAATTGGAATATTTAGTCCACTTATATTTAATAGAATTACTATCATGGTGGGTGTTAAGCCTACCATCTTGATATTGATTTTTCCTTTTGTCTCACAGGACTGTTGTTCCTGTTTCCTCCTCCTCTTCCTTTCCTCCTCCTTCTTCTCCTACATTCCTTTTCCTCTTATCCTCCTCCTTCTTTGTCTTCTCTGTATTTGATTTTACAGAACTCCTGCATTGGCTCTTTGGTTACACCTCTGTGCTATTTCTTAAAAAATGGTGTTCTGGAGATTGCAACATGTATTTTTACTTTAATCTTTTTTTTTAAAATGAAACAGAAAGTGAACAATGTATACTGGCAGATTACAATGAAATTTAGCAAAGAATCAGAAGCAGAAGAAGAATTATAATATATTGGGACATAAAAGAACACATAATATTATAGTCCAAATAAAATATCTGAACAGAAAAATTTTAAGAATGTGAAATAAATAAAAATAAGAAAATAATTTATCAAAATTTAATCATGCACCTATATAGTATTCAGAGGGAAATTTATATTAGTCAATGCATAACTGAATAAAAAAATTCATTACCAATACGCTAAATTGTCTTTTTTTTTTAAGATTTCAAGACCTATTTTTTTTCAAGGAGAAACAAAAAAATGTAATTCAAAAAGCAAAATTGGATCCAAATATCAAATAATAAACATTCTCTTCTTCTTTTTCTCTCACTGTCCCAACTAATTTTTATATATACATAGGTTTTGTTTCAGTTCGTCACACCAGTGCCACAATACAATAGTCACATATATGTGACTTATTCAGTTCACAGAAAAGCATATCCTCAGCATTCATCCATTTGAGGGCAAAAATGTCTAGTTTGTTGTTCTTTATAGCTGAGTAGTATTCCATTATGTAGAAATACCACAATTTTTTATTCATTCCTCAGTCGAGGGACATTTAGGCTGCTTCCACGATCTAGCAATTATGAACTGGGCAGCAATGAACATAGATAAATATATATTGCTGTGATGAGATATTTTTTGGTTTTTTGGGAAGATACCCAGAGGTATCCAATCCTAGCTTTTTGAGGAATCTCCACACTGACTCCCACAGAGGTTGCACCAGCCTGCATTCCCACCAACAGTGAAGAAGGGCTCCTTTTTGCCCACAGCCCCTCCAGCATTTGTTATTAGTTGACTTCGTAATACTAGTCATTCTTTCTGGGGTGAGGGGGAGTCTAAGTGATACTTTCATTTACGTCTCTTGAATGGCCAGTGCTGCTGAACATTTTTTTACGTATTTGTTTGCTGTTTGTACTTCTTCATCTGAGAAGTGTGTGTTCATCTCAGATGCCCATTTTTGGATTGGGTCTTTAAATCTTGGAGGACTGATTTTTTTAAGCTCTTTATAGGTTTTTGATATTAATCCTTTATCTGTGGGACAGCTGGCAAACAATTTCTCCCACATTGTGCGTAGTCTCTTCACACTGTTGGTGGCTTCTTTTTACTTTAATCTTAATGAAGATTATACTATGTCACCTATACTGTAAGAACTTTATAACCCTAAACTTCCATTGATCCTTTCTGTACTTTGTTATCATACATTGTGCTTACTCATGTGTTATAAGCTACAAAATATATTGTTATTAATTTAATTTAATTTTATATTTTGTCTTTTTTTAAGGGTGTACTGGGAATTGAACTTGCCAGGTAGGTGCTTGTCCCTGGTCCTATTATTAACTTAAAAAATATGAATTATCTTTTAAATAAAGAAATGAGAGAGAACTATCTTTTGATTTTATTTGTATAGTTATCATTTTGGGGAGACTGTTTGTTCCTTTTCAGATTAAAGTTTCCTTCTGGTGTCATTGTTCTTTAGTGAAGAATTGCCTGTAATGTTTCTTAAGACTGTAGGTCTGGTACAGTCTCTCTCAGCTTCTGTTTATCTGAAAAGGTTTTTATTTTGAAGAATTTTTTGCTGGCTGTAATAGACAACAACTCCAACCCGCAGCATTTAAATACACTGTTTCACTGTGTTCTGATGTGTATTATTTCTGAGGAGGACAGTATCACTCTTAAAACTGTTCTTCTACGTGTAACTGTTTTTTTCTCTCTGGCTGCTTTTAAAATTTTCTCTTTCTCTTTTATTTTCAACGATTTGACATGATGTGCCTAACATTGTATGCATTTTATTTATGATTATTGTTGGTTGATTGTTGTTGCTTAGAGAACTTCTTGGAACATGAGTTGATATTTGCATCAATTTTACAAACTTCTGCTCATTATACTAAAAACATTTTTTTCTATCCCAATCTCTCTTCTCTTTGGGAGTCTCCAACCATATAGATGTTAGATCAGTTGATATTTTTGTGCAGATCACTTATGATTGTAAAAAATGCCCTCTCTTTTTCTCTTTTTGCATTGTTTTGAATATGAGATGTGATAGACAAATACAGCGAATGTGTAAATTTACAAAACATTACAACACACTGCCATTGATACTGCTCAAAGTCCTCCCCTTCGCGTCTCATGCGCTTATCCCATCGTTCTGCTACTTCCTGAAGTTTTTCTGAAGTCATCTTGTATGAGTGTCTTTAGTTATACTGTGGCTGCCTCAGTGTCCTGAACTGATTTAAGATGTTGACCTTTCATGCTCGTTTTGGCTTTGGGGATGATCCAGGACTGGATCCAGTGAAAAAGGTGGATAAGTACGCACTGTTTCTTTTTTAAGGGACTGCCTTTCTGTTAGATGGCACTTGGCAGCAGTGTTTACTCTATTTTTGGTCACACCTTAGAAAGAGGACTTTCAGAACTATGTGTCTTTTTTTTTTTTTTTTGGTACTGGGAATTGAACTCAGGCCCTTGCGCTTGCCAGGCAGGCACTTATGCCGTTGAGCTACATCCCCAGCCCTATGTGTCTTTTATTATCATAATTTAAAAAATGTGAGCAGTCGCTGTCTATTTTGATTGTATCTCATACACTCCTCCCTCTGATTCAGCCTATGCTGCTCTAACTCTGTTCCTTGCCCTGTTCTCTTGTCCCACCCCTGACCCCCCGATACTGGCTTGAGGACCACCATCAGGGTTTAAATGTCACCCGGCAGAAACGAGAACACAGAAGCTCTGGCCGGGAATGTGGCCTCTTCAAGGCCACACTTGGCTTGGAGATACTGGCCTGGGTCCATGCTGTGTGAGCCGTGGCTGCCCTGGTCTCAGTGCTCACCTCCGTGAGCACCGTCTGTGGAATAACCGACGCTTGCTGGCGCGGTGCATTCATTACCTCTGCCTTGGATTGCAGTGAATCCAGGAAACAGGCGCTACAGACGTCATTATCATTTTATTTTTTCCCTTCATTTAAAGATGTGGAAGGCAAGAGCCACTCACCATGCTGGGTGCTGTGTTAAGTCCTCTTGAGTCCTCGCAATTTGTGCTCTTGAAGTCACACAGCTGGCAAGTGGCACCGGGAGCTGAGTCTGGCCAGGCTGGCTGTGGAGTGTCTCAGGTGGACTCTCGGTCCCGTGGCCTTCAGGGCCAGTGTCTTGACCCGGGGCGTTGCGCATCTCGGCAGAGCTAGAAGCTACATGCCTATCTCCTGCTTCTCACTACCCTGTGGGTTTCCCGCAATCTGCGTGTTCCCATGGGAGATATTTTTCAGGGAGACAGACCTCCTACATTTGCATGAGAGGTTTGAACATCATATGTAACATCTCATGTAGATTTATCACAAAATACTTTTGTGTTTCACGTAACTACGTGTGGATCTTTATGCTGCCTGTACAGCTGGGGGTGCCCTCGCCGAATGGACTCGTGTATCTAGAAAGATACAGATGCCAAGGGCTTTCCCAAGATCCCCAAAGGACCACCTCTCTCTACCTGTGAAACACCGGCTCGTTCCCTCCTGTTCCTCAGCTGGACCAAAAGAGCACACAAATATACGAAGGCCGACGGAGGAGATGCCTGGGTGAGGACCAGCCGCGATCATGGACTTTGATCCGCTTGTCTGGCCCTCCCGCCGTGGAAGCAACATCCTTAACTGGTCAAGCACTGCCCTTGGCACGTTGGAGGAGCCCAGCTCAGGTCCACCGACTCGGTCCTTGGCATGTACTGCTGCACATGTCTCAGAGGGTGGCAGGCGTCCCTTGCCCTTCTGGCTGAGCGGATTCTGGCTCCAGCCATGCCTCGTTTAATTTCTTCATTTGAGACATGGAGGTGAGTTCTAAGTGTCTGCTCAGCCAGGCCAGCCACGGGTCACATGCACACACGCACACACACACACAAACACACACAAACACACACAGTGCCACAGCGGTGTTTTGAAGATGTGTTTGGGTCTCAGCCAATCTGTTGGAAGAATTTAGGAGCCGAAAATGAGGTTTCCAGAAGAACTTGAAATTCTGCCCCATCACTGCAGCATCAGCCTCTGTCTGAATTTCCAGTCCGCCGCTTGCCCTGCGGCTTTGGACTCAAGATTGCGATAGTCACTTCTGAGGAGCTTCCAGCCTGCTGGCCTGCCCTGCAGAGCTCGGACTCACCAGGCGCCATTGGTCCCCTCAGTGCCGCAAGCCACCTGCTTCAAATCAGTCTATTGCTGTATGCATTCTATTGCTTCTGTGTCTCTCTAATACACGAGGCTGCCAAAGACCTTTCACCATCCCTTACAGCCCTCCTTACTCTCTTCCAGAAGGCTGATCTGTGTGCAGATGTTGAAGCTGGGGTCCCTTCGCCCATTAAGCCAAAAAGTGAGCCCCTTTTGATTTCTGTCTCTCCCTGGGTGGCTCCCAGTCCTGAAGCTCCTTGGGGAGATAGACCTCTGCCCTTTCACCCCAGGTATCGCGGAGGAGAAACAGCTGAATCCGCATGCATGGGCACACTTGGCCATGTGAGCCATCCTGGTACCCTCGAACTTCGCACATTGGAAAAACAGAAAATGCTACTTTAGAGTAAGTGGCCCATGCCCACACCTGCCCTCCACCGCATCAATATTTTCCTTGCTAATTTGCAAGCAGAAACACTCGCGCGCTCTCCGGCACGTAGACATTTGATGAGAAATCCTGATAGTGGAGCCTCGGGCTTGTTTGTTTTCCGTCTCCTGGGAACTCGAAAGGAGGAAGTGTTATCTACACACCGATAGGTATTTCACCTCCGAAGGATCCCAGGCGCGGGAGTTTGAAGAGTCACATCTCATTCAGCGTTCTTCCCCCAAGTTCAGCGATCAGACAAATAGACATATGGAAGTTGCTAAAGTTAGGTACCGCAGATAGGGGAAAGGCGCCGCGCGGCGCCCGCGCGCTCCAGCCCTCTCTGCTCAGAACACCATCCTGTTAAAAACGGTCTATTTTTATGGAACTCTTTTGCTTATATTGAGATATAAAATTATTAGTCTGAGGTTGGCTCGCATCATCAGAGCCTCGGATTCTTGGCAGCGTCGCCTGCAGTCTGCTCCCGTCAGGCATTGCCAGGGATAGAGCCTGCACAGGAGCAAAATTTAGGTCTTCCTGCCGCAACCTGCTGGGCAACCGGGAAAGAGACTCGCGGGAAGGGTTTAATGCGCTGGCCTGAAGAAAGTTTCCGTGTTCTCCTCAGACACACATGCCCTCGGTGGGTGATGACTGCTAATACGAAATCAGGGAGCTTCAGTGGGTTTCGGGGAGGTAACGAGAGGCGTCTTGGCAACCAGTGGCCCTGTGATGGGAGAGTTTTGCATATAAATTACATATGCATATGACATTTTAGCTCCAACTTTACATGTGTTTCGGAGGAGGCTGGGCGCAGCCTTGTCCCCGCCTGTCTGTTTCCTTTTCCCCTTCTGCATCAATATTAATCCTGCTGTTTTAGCGCCATGGGGCGAAGAGCCTGGATTTTCTTTGTTGGAAACAGCTAGTAGGACACTGTGGCTTTTAGGGCTGTCTCGATAACCTTGATTTTTATTTTATTTATTATTTTTTTTCCTCCATGAACTTTGCAGCTTCTATGCAGAAAGGCACCCATCCGTCTTTCATTCTGTCTGGATGTTTCCAAGATCCGCCCCCGGCCCTGTCGCTCCCTTTTGAGTAGGCTGCAGACGGAGGAGTTTAGGTAAATGTCTTTCAGAGGAAAGTTCTATCAATTATTTTCCTGTCCTTAAAAAATCGAAAGGCTCCCAATGGGGGGCAATGTGACACGGGAGCCAGACGTTTCGCAGCATCCGTGAGCTGGGCCGGATGCGTTAGGAGCATGAGGCGGTCCTCACTCAGGGTGACATCCTGAGGCTGGCCTCCACGAGGCCGGGGCATCAGAGACCTTGAGGGACCTGGAGGCCGTGTGTCCCAGGCTTCACCTCTCTGAGGCCGGAGCAAGGGCTCTGGGCCGGAAGTGTCCTGCCAGAGGCTTCCTGTGAGTTACCATAGCAGCTGACCTGGGACTAGAACTCAGGTCACAAAGATTCTTCTCCAAGATTGTCTATGCAAGGTACAAACTTTGGGCCAGATCTGGCCTGCCAATTATTTCTGAATGGCTTGCAAACTCAGAACAGTTTTTATATTTTTAAAATGATGGTGGGAAAAAAAAATCAAAAGATAGGAAAATTATACGGGATTCAAATTCAGTGTCCATAAAAGTATTGTGCAGTGGTGCAGCCGCATCTGCGGGTTGTGTGATTATCTGTGGCTGCTTTTGTGTTACAAGGTCAGTGCTGAATAGCTGCGGCTGGGATCGTATGGCCAGCCAAGCCTGACACACCTACTTCGCAGGGGAAGGATGGGCCCTCTGCCCGCAGAGGCCGCACGCTCCAGACGGGCCGACTCAGCTTCTGCTTTATTCTGATTCAGTCAGATCCCTCTGCTCATTGCTGGGTTTGGTCTTTGCCGTTTATTTTAGGGGTAGATTTCTTTAGAGCCAAACTCAAGTCAGATGCCTTATTGAAGAGTTCAGGTGCAAATTAACGCAGAGGAAGGAGACCTTAGATTTGACCTCTGTGGTCTCACTTTCTGGTTCTCTTAGTGGCATCTAAGCTGGTATTGATAATTGCATATCCAGCAGAGCACAAGGGGTGGTCTCGTTCTCTACTCTGCGGATGGGTCTACCCCTAGGATCCATGGCGGCCCCTGTGCTTATCAGAAGGGATATTGACGAGGCTGATCTCGGCTGCTGTGAACAGGAAAAAGAAAACTCAAACTTTCCCCGTAAGGTACAACCAACACCGGCTGCTCTAGAAGAGGCACAGACTTACATCATGAGGTCCAAAAAATGGCCAGCACGTCTCACCCCAGGTCGGGTTGATTTGTGTTCTGTTCCTCCTTTCCTGTGTAGCTGAGCTGAGTTAGGACAAGGTCACCAGCCTGGGTCTGGGGTATGAGTTCGATTCTGGCGTCAGAACTTCTGTTTGAAGACGTAGCACGTTAACCTTCCTTCCTTTCTTTCTTTCTTTCTTTCTTTCTTTCTTTCTTTCTTTCTTTCGTGTAGCTATATCAGCTTATCAAATTTAGTATGGAGAGATTTAAGAAAACTTCACAGCTAATATCAGTTAGGATGCAGGAATTTTAAAGTGGTGTTCCAGAGCAATTTCCCAAACATAAGCCAGACCCTAAACTCTCCAAAATAGAAAATTGTTAATAGGTCATTTCTTTTCTTTTCTTTCTTTCTTCCCTCCCTTTATTTCCTGTCTTTCTTCTTTCCTTCCTTTTCTTCCTTTCCTTTTTCCTTGTTTCTTTTCTTCCATATTCTTTCTTTCTTGCTTGCCCTCTTTTTCTTCACTTTATCTCTCCTTTTTCTTCTTTCTCTCACTCTTTTTTCTTCTCTTCTCTTTCTCTTTTTCTCTCTCTCTCTTTCCTTCCCTCCTTTCCTCCTCCCCTTTCTGCCTCTCTCCTCCCCCTTCCCTCCCCTTCCCTCCCCTTCTCTTCCCTTCCCTTCCCTTCCCTCCCCTTCCCTCCCCTTCCCTTCCCTTCCTTCCCTTTCATGTTTCAGCCCCCTACAGTTCTCACACAGGGCCAATGCAAAGAGGAGAAGGAGGCTCTCTGGTCTTTGGAAGGCGCTGGAAGAGCCAGTAGCTGACCCGGCAGCCGGTCTCTGGGATTTGCCTGTTATCAGTAAGCCTCTGCCCTGCTGAAATGCCTCCTCAGGGCTCCAGCTCTGACGGTGGAACATTCCAGATGTCACGGTTTTCACTAATAACAAGACTGAGGGAGCCAATTCTCCGAGTGGATCCAAACTCACACAACAAATATTTACTGAGTCTGCTATGAGCACAGTACTGGTAGCCAAAGCCATGCTCCTTTCCGTCTTCTCAGGACCGGGGTGTCTCGTGCTGGGCTCTTCTGTCTTTGGCCATCCGAGGAGGGCGCGCCCTGTGTCTGACACCCTGTGTCTGACGCCCTGCGAGGTGCAGTGTGGGGGACAAGTGGGACCGAGGACCAGCTGAGGATGCGGCCCCGGAGCCAGGCGTTCTGGGCTCACACTTTCCAGATGTGTGCGGGTTCTTGAGAATGTTGTGTGACCCCGTGAGCCTCAGTGTGTTTATCTCTAGAATGGGCACAACTGGACCTCCAGTGGGGGCCCTTTGGGAGGGCTGAGGGAATCGGCAGAGGAAGCCGAGCGCAGAGCATGTGACAGTGCTTGCCATTCTTCCCGTGCTGGGACACGGTGCTGTCCCTTTACTTCCTGTCTGGATGGCATCCGGTAGGTGACCTTCAAGGTGATCCTGACCTTCACAGTGGTCCTCGGGTCCTCATGTCAACAGCGTGACTTGGCACAGGCCTCACGCCCCTTACTTACAGCCGCAGCAATGAGACACAGATGGGGACAGTGGCGTGTGGCTTTCGGAGCAGAGCCCAGGTCCCAGGCCACTTCCTCCTGGGTGGCTGTCTGTGGGCGTCGGGTCCTGGACTCAGCGCCTCTCTGCTCCATCATGACGCCGAGGGCCACCTTGCTGCTGGCTCTGACTAATGAGGGGCCAATGTTTCCCTTTGTCGGTCAAGGGACGGGGGACAAGGTCACTTTCCAGCTGCCCTGTTTCTGAGCCCACTTCTTCTGTGTAACCTTTGAGGAAGGTAGAGAAACCAACAGAAACCTCAAAGATAGGCGCGAATCGATGTGCCCAGGGTTACCACTGTGCACTCTAGGTAGGACGTTCAGCGACCTCTCTTGTGCAGCAGTTATGTTGGTTCGAGTAAGACTGTAGCCCAGAGCTTTGTGACAGAGACACTGGGAGGCCAAAGGGACCCAGTGGAGGTTGGGAGGACAGCTGAGGACTCCTTGGTCAAATACAGGAAAGCACAGGGGGACAGCAATGTCAAAATGAGATGACATCCAAATATGAGCAGAACCGCACGACTTTAAATGTCACACCCCTGGAAGGGAGGGGACAGTCACCGCCCTGCAGGCGTGCCGACCTCACCTTTCCCTGGAGGGGGACCCTGGAGTCTGTCTGGTGGCAGAGTCTGCCGCCCCCCCACAGGAGCAGCTGGGCACTGGGGACAGTGGCAAGGGTCACCGAGTTCACACATCCCTGTCTCCTCATCCCCGAAGTGCCAGCCACCGTCAGACGGAACAACAGATTTTCGAGAACAGAGAAACATTTCCGTGTTAAATATTCACATCGATTGTAGGATGCATCTGAATTTCAAAAATCTTAGAATGTGAAGCAGTGTGTATTTTTGAATGGGAGAATCAGAGCAGTCAGCACTAGTTAACTTTTTACATTTTATTCTGCTTTACAGAGTTGGTAACACAGCAGAGCTAAGAATAACTGACTAGAGACTCAGTCTCCTCAACTGTAAAATGGGGATGATAGCCATGTCCCCACGTTGGGGTGCAGGGGGTGGAAGGGTGAGGCTCAGAACGTCCACACCAGGCCAGGTGTGCGTGTCACCCCCTCACTGGCCTTTCCCAGTGCTCTCAGTGCGGTGGAGAGACACACAGCCAAGGGGCAAGGTCCCTGGCACGGAGAACCCCGAGTGTTGAGACAAAGATAACTCGGGGGAGGACACAGGAGCACCAGGGGCCAGCTGCTCCAGAGGCCCGGAAGAGGCTTCTGGGGAGAATGAGCGTGAAGCTGGGGAGGAAGTGGGGGGAGGAGCAGGTGACCTCGGGAGGGCTTTTCTGGCTCAGTCAGAGGCGGGGCAGGGGTGTGACGGGAACTGGAAACAGGCTGCAGTGACCAGAACCGGGACAGAGGGAAAGGGCCGCCCGAGGACAGATGGTGGCCCTGGGGTGGGCTGGGGAGCCAGGGCCGAGCTCTCTGCTGCCCCAGCCTCGTAGACCCTGGCTTCCTTGGGGAGAGGGGGCAGAGCTTTCTACATGGGTGCGTTTACCTTCGCCCAGGCACTTGGAGTGTCCAGCCGGTGTTGTGACACGGCTGTGAACAGGGAGGCTGCTGACACCGGCGGGACACCCGCCACCTCCCAGCTTCTCTGTCGTGCAATTTCAGGTTCCACCCCGACGCGCTGGGCTTCGGTTCCCTCTGTCCCCGATTTGCAGGGTGTCCGTGTTTATGGGACATTAGTCTTCTTTTATCTGCAACTCTCCTTTCTGAGGTTTTGGTTACTCAATGTCAAATTTTGTTCTGCAAAATTAATGGAAAATTCCAGAAATAGTAATTCTTAAGTTTTAAATTAGTCTCCAAAGTAATATGATAAAATCTCACACCATCTTTCTCTGTCTTTCTTGGGATGTGAATCAACCCAACATATCCAGACTATATAGGTACAGTGTATCCATACTATATAGGCTACCCTCCCTTTTCAGTTGAGAGAGAGACGGATGGGGGGACCCCATATTCACATGACTTTTATTACAGTATATTGTTATCATTATTTAATTTTGCTATGGTTGTTGTTGATTTCTTCCAGTGCTTCATTTATAAATTAAACATCATCATAAGCTTACATGAAAGGGAAAATCCATAACACATGCAGAGCTGGGTATGATCTGTATGTCCGGGCACCCACTGCACCCTTGGGTGTACTCCCTGTGGAAAGGGGGCCTGTGGGACTTTTTTGTGCCTGGTGCCCGATCTCAGCAGAAGGAATTCAGTAGAGAAGACAGACAAGGCCATATTTTCATGGGGCTTTTATTCCAGTAAGAAAGGCAGACAGTAATTTCACAGATAAACGCCCTCGTGAAAACAAACCCGGGTAACAGAGGAGCAGTCCCTGGTTGTTGGTGCAACTCTTAGTAGGTTGGCCAGGGAGCGTGCCCAGGATAAGCTGGGATTTGAGCTGAGAATGGAATGAGAAACAGCAGCTTTAGGAAGACCTATGGGGAGGGCATTCCAGAGAGAGAGAGAGAAAGAGAGAGAGTGAGAGAAAGATAGAGAGAGAGGTTGAGAGAGAGAGATTGAGAGATTGAGAGAGATTGAGAGAGAGATTGAGAGAGAAAGAGAAAGAGAGAGACAGAAAGAGAGAGAGAAAGAGAGAGAGACAGAGAGACAGAGAGAGAGAGAGAGAGAAAGAGAGAGAGAGAGAGAGAACAGCAAGCAGGAGGGAGCAGATTGTTGGAAGAAAGAAGTCTGGAGAGAGGAGTCGCCCTCGCGTTCCGGGGAGAACAGTCGCTTCGGCCCCTGGGAAAGGGAGATTCTCCCCGGTAGCACTTGGATGATAGCGATATCAAGCGCAGCTCCATGCCAGCTGCCTCTGTATGTGCACAATTTTCCCCTCACTACCCTGCTTGCTAAGTGGATGCTGTTACCCCATTTTGCAGGCCAAAACACCGAGCTGCAGGGAGGGCAACATGGTGGTCAGGCCAAGTGGGGCCCTTGAGTGTTAGGACCGAGACAGAAAGCCAAGTCTGGGCTTCTCACACCTCGAGTTTTATATTTTTGTTTATTGTGGTACTGGGGCAATTGAACCCAGCACTTCTACACCGAGCTACATCTCCACTTTTTACTAAGTTTCTAATTTTAAGACAGGTACTCGTTAAGTCACTAGTTAAGTCACTAAGCGGCCCAAGCTGCATTTTTGAACTTGTGATCTTCCTGCCTCAGTCTCCCAGAGTGCTGGGATTGCAGGCGTGCACCGCCACCTCCAAGGCCTTTCTGAAACCTTCTTCATCGCCATAGAGAGGACCTATGTGAGGTCCTCAGCCCTGGAGGGGGGACCCCGTGCATCTGGAGCCCAGGGGTAGATCAGGTCCTGGCAGAAGAAGGTCCTGGGGCCTGAAGGAGGTCACACAATTACAGCCCAAGGGCCAAGCCGCAAACCTGGCTTTTCGAGTTGAAGCGGAACTTGCCTGGGGAGGCTTGGGGGCTTGGGGGCAGCGGTGGGAGGCGGTGGTCTTTGAGGCGGGCAGGGGAGGGAAGGGCAGGAGAAAAAGTGAAGGAGCAGAGCCTGGGAGTCGCTGCCGTCGGCCTTCGAAGCCCCTTTGCTTCTCTGATTGATACTTTTCAATTATTCCTTCCCATTTCACTGACATTTGAAATGCTATTTTTTTTCGGAGCGATAACTTCAAATGCTTAAGTTCCCACAGCCCTGGTCGCCCTGTTTAGCTGTAGTGGTAAATTGCTTCCTTGTACAACATAATGGCATTGACAGCCTTTTGCTAGGGAAATGAGTTCTCCAGTGGGACACGCCGATGATAAGACGTCCGGTTTTGAAATTGTATTTCTCTGTATCAGAATTAAATCTGGACTTTATATTTCTGGGCCGGCATGCTCAGGAGCTGGCCCCCGTACAGTACACCCCAAGACTGACAACAACGCTTACGCAGGGACTCTTGCGCTTAAATTGGATCTGTGCTTTTATGCTGTCTCCTATTATTAGCTATTAAAATCTCTCACTCTCCAACCCCCCCCAGCACCCCCTCTTTCTTAGTCTTCTTCATCATCGTCTTTTTTTCTCCCCCCGCCCTTAAAAATAGTGATAGGGTGCTCCAGACCAGACGGCTGCGGGGTGGGGGAGAAGAGGAATTCTCATCTCTGCGGCAGTAATTCCCATCTGGAGGCTGAAAGGTGTAAAATTAACGCAAACTTAGTAAAATGTAGTATTGATTTTCTGTGATTCAGAGGGGGATCTGGTTTTCATTACAATAGGGGGTCAGGGCTGAGCCTATAATACTGGGAGGCTGAAAGGCTTCCGTGCGAATGACTTTCGCAGGCTGAATAATGGGCGTCCTCTGCAGATGCTGTCTGTGAATCCCACGCGTGTTCCCTTGTTCCCTCCCCTTTGGGTTGTCACCTGCATGTCCATCCCCAGCAACTCCCCCAGGAGGACAAGTTTCAACCGTAGCCAATTGCCCCGCACCTCTGCCTCCCCAGTAATAACGTTTTCACCTGCTGGGTTCCTGCCCTGTCTGGGTAGGCTCTGCTCCTTGGTTACCGCTCTTATTAACATACCAAACCCCAGTGGAATCCAGAGGCCTGGAGGGCATCAGCATATGTAATTTCATTTTAACCTGAGCATTAATTTGTTTCTTAAAATAATAATAATAAAAAAAAGCACAAAATAATCAGCTGCGTCCGGGTAGGGATTTTCCCCTCTGCTTGCATTCCGTTAAGATCCCAGAGCTTTCTCTTGATTCCTTCATCCTTGTTTCTCAGGCTCCTCGCCGCCTCTTTTTCCTGGAAGATTTTATTATTGGCATTTGAATGAGAGGGATCCTGAGAAATCTAAATATCCTCTGTGAATTTGGTTTAATATTGCCAAGATCCTATCGCCCGGTGGCTCGGAGTGGTTCTCATGGAAATGGCTGTCAAGGTTACAGCAGGTGCACAGTGACAGAAGGGGCTGGGGCGAGGGGTGCCCTTACTTAGCGCCGATGGTGAAGGGGGCTCCCGCACAGCCAGGGTAGGCAGCACCCCGGGGGGCAGCACGGCGCTGCGAATGCGCCCTCACCCGGGGCCACAGCACCAGGCTCCTTGGGAAGAAGGCTTCCTCCTGACTTCGGATGCAAGTTCCCTTCCGTGGGGTGCAAAGGACAGGCTGCAATTCAGCCAGAAATGTAACTTTATAGCTTGTGTTTCCTAAATGTCATTAATAATCAGGAACGTTGAATACAGAAGGGCAAGTTAAATCCTGTCATTGAAACAGCAAACAGCTTTAGTCAAATGTATTGGCAAAGGATTAAAAATGCACCAAGCATGTATTTGTCTTCTCTATGGGAAGCCCTTATTAATAGTCTGAAGAGTGGAAAGCTTCGCCCTTATACAATCAGCACCGTAGTCGTTTCTTTAAAAATATGTTTTAATGTGTGAAATTGCAGGATGCCAACGCTGCCATTAAAACCTCTCTCCAGTTCCAATAATTTCTCCACTTACATGCCTTCCCCTCCCTCCCCTCCTTTTTTTTTTTTTTTTTTTTTTAATTTTGACTTCTTCCAAAGCTCATTTCAAAGTGGTCGGAGCAGGCGTGCAGGGAGCACAGGAAGCCACAGGCTCGTACTCTTGTAGCAGGGCAGGTGCTCTGCTGTCCTGGGCATTGCCCGCAACCCGGGGATCCCTTCTGGGGGAGAAATACAGACTCTGGTTGCGTGCTTGGGGCAGCAAGGCACCCTCCAGTCCCAAATCTGTGTGCTTGTTAATCAGGCATCTACCAGGAGCACACCTGTAACCGTTTTATGTCTTAGGATGGTGCTTGGGAGAGTGAGCTGCTGTGCCCAAGGTCATGAGCTAAGAGAGGCAGGGACCAGGCGGCTCGGTTCTACCCTTCTGCCCCTCCCTTCCTGCCCGTCCCCTCCCTTCCTGTTTCGACTAGCTTTCATTATTCAGCAAACATTTTCTGAGCACCTACTGCGCGCCAGGGCCTGGGGGGAGTGGCAGGGGCCCCGCCTTTGCAGGTCCCGCTCTCGGTCCCTGACACTGATTCTGGGCACCCAGCGTGCTCTGGCTCCCCAACCCCACCCACGCACAATCAGTGAGGACCCTGGGGCCCCTCTGTACGCCTCCCAGGGACCTCGCTGGCTTGTGCCCTGTGGGGAGGCGGGAACTGAGTCCCTCCGGCTCCTGGGTGTGGGTGACGGCACCAGCCATTCCCATCCTCCTCTGCTGCCTTCTGCCTTGTGTTTCGGATTCCGTGCTCATGTGCCACGTTGTCAGCACTCCCGCTCATGGACTATTATTGTCACACACACACACGCACGCACACACTCACAACCACACACACACACTCCCTCTCACGGAAAAAAAAAAATCAATACAATTTGAATTTCCCTTCCCCAGCCGGGTCTTTGGTAAATTGTTGTGGAAAGCTATTGATCTCTTATTGCGATGTGATTTTTAAACAGCATTAAGGTAAACATAGTCTCATTGTGTTCATTTTACTGGATAACACTCATCTAGACAAAAGGAAACACGAAGCCGCCCGAGCTCCTCAGCTTACCTCCAGGAAAGACACAGCGAATCACCTCCAATAAAACAAAGCACAACAAAAAGCTCTCCATGCTGAACGGAATGGGAAAATTGCTTTCTTGTCACTAATTTTGATTGAATTGAGTTGGCAATCTCTGAACTGGTTCACTGATACAACAATAGGAAACGTTTAACTATTTCTTGCACTTTTACACGTAGAAAGTGGGGTTTTAAACGGCCAGTGGGCAATTTGTTTTCAAGGAGGAGATGTACGCAGACAGCTGATTGTGAAGTGAGGGGCCACCTGCGGCAGCACTCAGCAGCCCTGGGTCGCTGCAGCGCCCCAGCCTTTGCCCGAGGAGTGAGCCAGGCCGGGGTTAGTGATATTCGTGATTGCGGGGAACCTCTCCCGAGGCACTCTGGGCTCCAGGTGCTGCTCTCAGTGCTGCTTATGCATTGGCTCATCAAGTCCTCGAGACAGCACCACTGGGTCAAGGCTTTTATGACCTCAGGTTAACAGAGGGTGGGGCTCAGCAATTGTCAGACCCGGTTACAAACTAGGCTTGGCTTGGGTGGGAGGATGCAGGGAGCTGGTTCTGGCTGTGGCTTGGCTGAAGTCAGGCATGGTTCTCCAAGAAGACAAGACCAAGAGAACAAGAAAATCTCTCTCCCTCTCTCTCTCTCTCTCTCTCTCTCTCTCTCTCTCTCTCCTCTCTCCCTCTTTCTCTCCCTCTTTCCTTCCCCTCTTCTATCTTCATCTTACCTCTCATCACCATCTCCTCCATCATCTCCATCTCCTCCATCTTCTCTTTCTGCTTCTCCTTCTCCATCTCCTTCTCCTCCTCCATCTGCATCTCCATCAACATCTCTGTCTCCTCTATCTACACCTCAATCTCTACCTCCACTACCATCTTCATCATCACCTCCACTACATCTCTACCACCATCTCCACCTCCACCACTATCTCCTCCACCATCTCCATTGCCATCTCAATTTCCATCTCCACCTCCACCACTATCTCCACCACCATCTCCATTGCCATCTCCATCACCTTCTCCATCACTACCTCCACCACCATCTCACCACCATCTCCATCTCATCTCTATCTCCTCCATCTCCATCTTTATCACCACCTATACCTCCACCACCATCTCCACCACCATCTCCACCTCCATCTCCATCTCCATCTCCACCTCCACCTCCACCACCATCTCCACCTCCACCTCCACCACTATCTCCACCTCCACCACCATCTCCACCTCCACCTCCACCTCCACCTCCATTGCCATCTCAATTTCCATCTCCACCTCCACCTCCACCACCATCTCCACCTCCACTTCCACCTCCATTGCCATCTCAATTTCCATCTCCACCTCCACCTCCACCACCATCTCCACCTCCACTTCCACCTCCATTGCCATCTCAATTTCCATCTCCATCTCCATCTCCACTTCCATCTCCTCTATTTTCATCTCCATATCTTCCTCACCTTCCACCTCCATCACCATCTCTATCTCCACCTCCACCACCACCTCCATCTCCATCTCTGTGCAGAGATATTTAAGAAGTTGAGATCTGTTTTAAGAAGTTGACACATGCCATTGTGGGGTCTGGCAAATCCCAGACCTGTGGGGTAGCCCAGCAGAGTGGAGACCCAGGAAAGGATCAGTGTTGCAGCTGGAGTCCAAAGACTGGCTGCTGGCTGGGTTCCCTCTGCCCTGGCAGAATTCAATCTTTTTCTCTTAAAGCCTTCAACTGATTCAACGTATTTTGGAGGGTCATCTGCTTTACCTGGAATCTACTGACTTAAAAGTTAATTGCATTAAAATTACCTTTGCAGCAACAGGCAGGCATAGATGACCTATGAGAGAACTGCAGCCCGGCGAGTTGGCAGTTAAAGTTAACTGTCTCGAGTTGCTGATTTTTGTGAGCTTTGGTCTCCTCCTTCATCAAGTGAGAAAAAGTAGTCCCAATTCCACTGCCTGGAAGTGGCAGTTAAATGACCTGATGCCCCTAAGGTGCCCACTCTCAGATACTGTGGGTTGCCTCCCATTTCTATTAGGGTACTTTCTTATTATTGCTGTTGTTGTTACTATTTTTGATGATACTGGGCATTGAATCCAGGACCTTCACACTTAGCTACATTCCCAGCCCTTTTTATTTTTTTATTATTATTATTTTTTTGGAT
The DNA here is from genome assembly GCA_004363535.1 of Dasyprocta punctata. Classification (NCBI taxonomy): domain Eukaryota; kingdom Metazoa; phylum Chordata; class Mammalia; order Rodentia; family Dasyproctidae; genus Dasyprocta; species Dasyprocta punctata. Next base: position 9,004 of record RJWM01014068.1, on the reverse strand, counting down.
TTAGTCAATTTTATTTACAGTTATTGTTGTTGTTGTTGTTGTTTTTACATTTCAGAGCATCACACAATTACATTTCTCATTTTCTGACCTGCAAACAGATACCTTAAATAGAAATATTTTTTAAAAATTATCAAATTAGGTACATCCAAAATGCAACAATTACACATATGACAATTAATTCACAAAGTGTAATTTACTAGGACGTATCCTAAGAATTTAGGAACAGCCAGTCAGGAGAAATCTGACCAAATTTAGTAACAACTATTTACATATCCAAAATCAAACCTATCTAAACTCCCAAACCAGAAGCTTGAAAGTTAGTTACATCCCCACTGGACAAAAAAGAGTGATGGTTCAAACCGTCCTAACAGTTCTAACAGTTGGAAGCCCAAACGCTACCACTTCCCCAGGCCGTAAATGAATAGACGGCAAGTATCTCAGTTTGTCAAACACCCAGGTATCAAACTCTTATGTACCATTATACGCACAGAAAGACTAAGTGTTCATTAATTTAAAAAACAAGTAGTCATTAAATATTCTCTTCTCCCAGCTCATCATCCATTACTAAAATCTCAAATATGCAACCTGTGTCACACAGTGAGACAGGAGTGTGTGTGTGTGTGTGTGTGTGTGTGTGTGTGTCTGTGTGTGGTGTGTACAGTAACGGGTACAAATGGCAAATAATAGTCCCTGCAAAAATTCAGTTTCAGTTGAGGCTATGGCTTCTGTGCCTTGGGATGGTTTCGGATTTCAAAATCGGAAAATACTGCTAAAATCTCCCTTCCTTAAGGCAAATTTGAGTGACTGCCTGTTCAGGTTGAAGCTTCTGTCTAGAAATGGCTCTAAGGTAAGGAAGGCTAAAAGCCAGCCAACCGAGTGCAGTTTTGCAGTCGGATCTGGCCGAGCTACTCCCAGCCCTTTTTATTTACTCAGTTTTTATTAGAAGACAGGGTCTCACCAAGTCACTTAGCTGCCCAAGGTGGGCTCAGACTTTTGGTTTTCCTGCCTCAGCCTTCCGGAGCGATGGGATTATAGGAGGACCACCATACCCAGCCCATTTCCCTTTCTGAATCACTGCTGCCACCAGCCAAGTGTTGGCCAACTTTTCCTTTAAGGGGTCAAGGGGTAAACGTTTCATGCTCTGTGAGTCATGATGGCCTCTGTCCCAACTGTGTGACTCTGCTCTTTAGCTTGCAAGCAACCGCGGACAAGGCGTAAACACACGGGGGCATGGCTGTGTTCTAATAAAACTTTATTTGTAGCCATAGGAATCTGGATTTCATATCATTTTTATGAGGCAGGAAATGTTATCCTTTGATATTTTCAGCCATTTCAAATGCAAGACGATTCTCAGATCGCCGTCTGAAGACAGGTGACAGATGGGACTCGGCCCACAGACCAGTTGGCTGTACCTGGCCCTGGACACTCAGCATCCCGAGGGCAAAAACTGAGAGTGTTTGGCCCTCATCGCCAGCAGACTTCTGCTCTGTGCAGAGCGGTGGTGCCTGTAAATGGGCCAAATGCGAACGATGTGCCTGGCCCTCCGGCTGTGAGGAGGGCTGCGTGAAGGGAGGTTTGGGACAAGATACGGATGCCATGGGGGAAAGGGTCCTCAAAGGCTCTAGTGAGGTCTATTGTGTAGCCTGAGCCATGCCTGGCTCTGCAGGAGGCATCCAAGGTGATGTGGCCATTGTCATACAGTGGTCAGTACGAAGGGAAGGAATCACATTCTAAACCCCACTTGGCCAAGTCATTCCTGTATTCATTAATTTATTGACAACGATTTCCTCCTCTTCCCGGCAAAGGCAGGGCTTTGTTTCCCAGTTCCCTGGGGCCCTGGGGTCCCGGGGTCCTGGAGTCCATCACAGCAGAGCTGCGGGTCCTTGAGGATGCGGGAAGGTTCTGCTCTCTCGGGAGCACACAGGGCTTGTGGTATTGAGCAGCAGCACGGGCTGGGAGCAGGCTATGCACCTTCTCTCCTCCCGGGGCACCCAGCCTTCTGTACCCAGCCTCCCCAGAGCCACGGGGAACAGCTGTCCCGATTCAGTCCAGGACTGCACCCCAGAGAGGCGGGGAGATGGAGGTCACCATGGGTCCCCTGTGGACTTACCTTGAAAGCATGGTGTCCTCTCTTTGATTTGAATAAAGCATCCTCTGCCTCCCCTGGGGTTTGCAGGGGCCTCCTCCTGCACCTGCTGTCTTTACCCTCCGGGTTCACGGAGCCTAAATTTTACCAACAGTGTGCATTCCAGAGATGCCTTGAGCCCCACCCTCATTTCCTATAATCACTGGACGTTTGCTCCCTCTCCATCAGCAAATATCATCCATTAATAAACAATTCTCTTTCTTTTAGTTCGGGCATAGGTTTTTCTTTGTATCAAATGTAGAAAACAATTTCCCAAGGTTAAGTATAAGTTGGTTCCTGCTCACTTCCGACACCAGCTCATACCATGGCACCCCAGGGCCTTCGTACTGTCCCTTTTGCCTCCTTTAGGCCTTCACTAAAACAGTTCCTCCTTGTGGGGCCCTCCCACGTCAGTGTTATCCAGAGTCACTGTCCCCTTGTGATGGACCTCATCATTGCGTTCATGTCCACGACGAGCAGCTCCCGGTGCTCTGCGTTCCGAGTCCTGCTACTCTGTGCCTTCCATAAACGTTCTGTACAGTGGAGGTGTGCCTCAGACTGGGTTGACCAGATGCCTGAAACTAGTGGCTAGAGCCAGGGGTGCCCTGCTGGGGAGTAGAGCACTGGAGTTGAGCTATGGCCCATCCTCACTGCGGTTCTGGCTCTGTAGTTATAAATCAAAGGCAGTGCTAGAACCTTCCTTCCCCTGGGAGCCCTGGAAGAGTTTGATGCCTTAGATCCAGTGTGGATCACCTAAGCTGGCACAAAAGAGCCGGGCTTCAGGGGCTTCTGGGTGCTGCCCTCACCTGAACTTCCGGGTGCTGCAGCCCCAGCCGGCCTGCAAAGGGGCAGAGGAGTAGAAGGAGGCCACGTGTGTCACCGCTGTGACTGATGGCCTGGTCAGAGGAGGACATTAGGACTCGGGAGAGAGGCCTCGGGAGCAAGCACTCCTGGGGACACCTGGCCCTTCATCCCCAGCCTCCAGGAAGGAGATGTTTGCTGTCCATGCTGCCCAGCAGGTGCCCTTTGTTCTGTGTGCCCTGGTGACCCCATGCCCCTGCCTGGCCCTTCTCGGCTGCAAACGTCGTCCCTGGTGAGGGCAACAGGCCCGAGTCAGGCAGCCCGAGAAGGGCTCTGCAGAGGTGACCTCTGGGAGTCCCCCGCTGTCCTCCCTTCAGCCGGGCCAGGTGACAGTCATGCCCCGTCAGAGTGTAGTGTGACTGTAGGGGCCGAAGACTGCGTGACAAGTCCCCGACACACAGGGTGAGTGCCGAGCTCCAGGGGACTGGCCGTTCGCACTGGTCCTGGTGGGGGAGTACGGGCAGGACCCAAGCCGCCCGAGGGGAGCTGGCCTCTTGGAGCCCTTGTGACCACTATTGGGCCTCTTCTGAACCTTCTGCACCTCCTGCTGCTGTGGAATAAACATAGGCAGCCCCCGCTGTGACAGCCAGGTGTCTTGCTGATTAAGCAATGCAAATGTCAAAAAAGGTGTGAAAGCTAGACCCTGTGTGGGTGCGGTGAGATCCCTCTTTCCTCCCTTTGCTGCCTTGACAGGGTTGAGATTCCCGGGAACCAGAAGTTAAAGTGGGGAACAGCAATGGTTCCTAATTTGCGTTTGCACAATGGTCCATGGAGGGGTTGGAGCCCAGTCACTTCCTGCCCCGGGCTGCAGGCCTGGGTTTCCATTCTGGGTGCCACCTGTCCTAGCTGGGAGGGTTTAGGGAAGTGACTTAGTCTCTCAGGGCTGTCATTTCCGTATCTGTAAAGGGGAGTCACAGGACTACCTGTGGCCAAAGTGGTTGGGCAGAGGAAAGAGCGGGGACTCACAGGGCTGCTGGTGGAGGGCCTGCTCAAGAAACAGACGCTGTCACCTGGGTCCTCTCTGTGGCTGGGCCAGCTGGTTTATCCCTTGTTTCTTCTCAAACTTGGCTTCTCTGTTCCCTGTTTGCCGTTAGCCTTGCTTGGTCTGTTCTTTGTCTCTGTCTCTGTCTCTGTCTCTGTCTCTGTCTCTGTCTCTGTCTCTGTCTCTGTCTCTCTCTCTCTCTCTCACTGTTTCTCTTTCTCTCCTCCCCCATTAGGAGACAGCCAGCATCTGTCCCTACCGTCCTCTGCTCTGAAATCCCAGTCCCTCCTATTTACAGCTCTTGTAGTCAGTCTCATGCAGTCCCCAATCCTTGCAAGGACGATCTTCACTCCCTGCTTCACCCATGGGGAAGCCGAGGCTTGTGGCTTGATTTGTTCAGGGTCAAAAGCCTCCAAGGTCACCAGAGTTCACACCCAGGGCTCTGGAGCCTCCAGACACCTTGGCTTATGACTGTCTCTTCCCGCATGCACAGTCTTCTCTGTGCAGTGCACTTTGACCCTGCCACTTTCTCTGACCACAGGGACAGGTCTTAGTCATCTAGTGTCACTCGATGCAAACTTGGTGAATGTGTAAGAGAAAGCAGAAATGCCAGCTGCCCAGGATAAGGACCGCACAGCTCTCGGATCCCCTGATTCCTCACCATCACAATCATGAAAATGCAGCGGCCAGCGGCATCCCGCGCCTATCCGCAGAGGGTGCAACTCCCATGGCTTCTTCACGAGAGGTGAACTTGAACACGAGCGGTGATTTCCCGAATATCATTTGTACCCAGGGAACCCTGGGAGGACCTCAGAGTGGTCCAACCTGAGAGGCATGGTGGAGGAGGTGAGATGTGCACCCAGAAAGGCCTCAGGGCTGATCAGCGGGCCTGTGGACGACGTGCTGTCCTGGGACCTTCACCAACGACTTCAGTTTCTTTATCTGTAAAACGGGGCTGACATGGAAAGGCGGAGCCTATGCCTCCCACGTGGAGAAGTCAGCATGACTCAGTTTCCTCTTCCTCCCTTGCAATTTATGAGGCTGAACCCAGTTTCCTTAGCTGACATTGAAGGTACCTGTCCGTTGTCTTTCGGCCTAACATCCTTGCTTGCTCGGTCTCCACCTGCAGCAGCACCAGGAAGCATGTGCTGCCCGTGGCAGGGACTGGGAGAACTCTGAGAGGTCACAGAGCGTCGCCGGGCTTCCCACCTGGAGGCTTGGCGCGGCTGCGGATAAGGACTTGAGCGCACAGAGAAGGAGAGAAGCCAAGATCAGGGCTGGTGAAACAGGCTTTTGTGCGGGTCCGAGGAGAAAGAGGCAAGGCACGCACGGCGGTCACCAGTGGCCGGTGCCTTTGGACCCGGGTGGGGGTGTGCGTGGAGCAGGAGGCTGGACACGCAAAGCGGGGGCTGGGCAGGGAGCGGGGCTCCTGTGGAGGGCAGTGGGGCCTTCGGAGGGACTGGGGGTCCTCCCTCCCTCCCTGGTGACTCCCTCCTCCCTCCTCTGCCCTGGCTCCCCGGCCCGCCCTCCTCCTCTTGAGAAGGGTGCCACTGAAGCCGGGGTTAGAGTCAGAGGATGCAGAAGACAGATCTCAGCGGGGTTCTGAGCGGGTGTGGGAAAGAGAAGAGAGCACGTTAGCAAAGGATTAAAATATCAGTGCAGTTTCCAAATCCTGACACTAAATGCTAGTCTGTAAGGGACAACCACAGACTACCAGCATCCTCTTCAGCCCCGCCATCTCCGGTTTCTTCTCTGTTTCAGCTTTGGGTGCTGGGATACAAGGCTCAGGGTCCCTGCAGGCACACTTCCTGACCTGCTCTGTCTGTCCAAACTCTCAGTCTGCAAGTGTGTGATTTCTCCCAGTTTTAACTCCAGGGGACAGTCACTTCCCCTCCCTCCCTCCTGCCCTCCTTCCCTCCCTGGCGTTAGACTAATCCACGGTCGGGGAAAAGGGGCCTGCAGGGAGGAAGGGGGTCATGAAGTCTGAAGGCAGACTTATGGGGTCACCCAGACTCAGGCTGGACTCTTCCTTCTTTAAGTGACTGTGTTCCTGGCTAAGTCATTTGATCATTCAGAGACCCCTGCTTGCTTAACTGTAAACAAGGCTGGTGGAAACCACCTTGTGGGATTCTCGGAGGAAACCCCGGCAAGGCTGGCCCTGCAAATGTGGGGAGGACCCTCCCCCAGCCATGCACAGAAGAGGCATTCGTGTGTTTTTCCAGAAGGAGGGCAGATCCAGCCTGCTCACTGGGAAGGCAGAAGTGAAGCCCCCGAGAGGAGCTCGCATTTCTGGGGGCCTTGTTTTGTTAGAAGCCAGGCTGTGCTCTGGAGCTCTAGAGCTGAGCAGGCGGCGAGTTTTGGGGTGATCCTTGGAAACGATAGGCGTGCTCATAGCAGGCAGCTGATTCAGGGATGTTTCACCCCTTTCTCCAGGTAAGGAAGCTTGGTGTGGCTCAGAAAGACAATTCACCCTTCCAAGGCCACACTAGACCTCACGGTGGACCGCACCGCGCTTCTGTCTGGATTTCACAGGGGAGAATGATAGTGTCACTGCAGACCTGTGGGTGCATCCTGGACAAGGAGACAGGTGTGCGGACCCCTGACCCCCTAGCCAGGGTGGGGTGAGGACCCAGAGCTGCCCCTGTGTCTCCCATAATGGTCACAGGGCCAGTGCAGGCCAAGTGAGCGCCTTCGGTCAGCCCAGAACGAGGAAGAGGAGGAGGTCGAAGAGAGACTTTGTGTGGCCAAGTCTACATTTTACAGAGGTCCCCTGGGTCTGAGCCACATTCGTGCCTGCCCTTGAATTTTTTTGTGAAAAGCCCCTTCTTTTATAAAGTGAGAGTGACAACAGATGATACTGGGGTTTTGTTGTTAAGTTTGGGCCAGATAAAAAACTGGAAACTCAATGATGATCGTTCTATCTGTCCATCCATCTATCCATCCATCCATCCACCCATCTATCCACCCATCCATCCATCCACCATCCTTTTTTTATTTTGAAACTTCTCTGTGACATCCACAGGTTTGGGTACTACTGCTCAAGTTACTTCATTCATTCATTCATTCATTCATTCATTTATTCATAGATTAGAGGTTCCCAACTCCTTCCAGAGGCTGCTCATCAGCCTCAGCTCAGCTCCCAGGAGCCCTTGTGGTCCTGGCTCTGCCCTTTTCTAGCTGGATGACCATAACTCTGGGCCTCCTTTGCTCCTCTGCGAACTAGACTTGCTGATCCCAGCTCCCATCCTGGGTAACTTGAGAGTGGGAAGGGCCCTCGTAGGACCTGGCCAAGTCATGGCACCCAACTAATGGGGTGCAGATTCATTCATTCACACAGCATGAACAAGGACTGTCCTGGTCTCAGGCTTTGACCCAGAGAAAACCGCGGTAAGCAGCTAAACCTGCTCCTCCCTAGGGGGATGCCGCGGGGTCTCGGGAGCACGTGCAGAGCAGGTGGCATCTCACTGACTTGGATCATGCTCCTGGGGTTCGAGTCACAGTTAGGGGAGACTTTCTGGCTTTGCGGGGGGAATGTTTAGAGGACCAGCAGGATGAATCCTGGGGAGCCTGGAATTTCAAACACAGATGTGTGATATCCTGAGACCACAGGAAAATGGTGGCCTTTTTTCAGAGGACAAAGTGATCACACCTTCCCTCAGCGTTGTTAAAACAGCACCTGTGTTTGGAATGCCCACCACTGTGTGCGGGATCACTTTCCCCGATGCGATTTCATTGGAGCGACCCAGCAGGACTGCGAGGCAGGCCCTGTAATATCCTCCCCACTCCAGAAGAGGCCTTGGTGGCTTGGGCAGACACGGGGCCCTGTCAGAGCCGCCTGGCCACCACTGCCATGACCTGGGTGTCCTCACCCAGCTCTCCAAAGGCTGTGCTGTCCTTCCGTGGATGCCTCGCCTGCCACTCACACAGCTGCCTGCCCCTTGCTTTCTTTCTTGGTGCTCGCGGCTTTGGGAGGGCCACGAGCTTCTTGGGGCCTCTGACCCAGGGGCCCTTCACTCTGAGGACGGTACCCCATCAGGCAGAACCTGGGTGTTTCCTCGTCTGTCACAGCGATGTGGGTGGTGGTCCTTGTGCTGTGGGGAGGGTCATCCTCTGCAAAGCAAGGTGACAAGGTGCTTTAGAAAACAGGTCAGGTTGACTGAAAGACCAGCATCTGGGGAATTTCATTATTTAGATTCTGCACTGGGAGTTCCTGGTTGTATTTTCCCCGCATTGAAACATATGATACAAAGCTCGACAACTCAGAAAAAAAAAATCAACTTAACTTAAAAAAAAAAAAAGAAATAAATTTAGCATCTGAAGTTGGATGCTGATTGATATTCTGGGCTTGACCCCTTTGAACTCAGTACCAGCAGCACAGAGCCTCCAACGGAGACTTAGATTTCCTCGAGCTCTGCCCCGATTCAGTTCCATTGTCGGGTGTACAGGCTCTTTTCTGTTTTTTTTTTTTAAGGATATAAATTCCAACCATGTTTTGTGTGAAGGGTCTCAGTGCATACTGACATTGTGAGTGTCAGCCCCAGATCACTTTAATCAGAGAGTGGATATGCATGATAAAACGGATAAGGGACTTTAATCAAAAAATCCGCTGGCCTGGAAACGTGACTCACTCCGCCAAACACACTCATCCCACTTCTCTTGTGCCATTGCCAAGATTCTAATTCATGAATATGCATTGGACATGATATTACATTAAAATGTGACATTGGTGTATGGTGTGGAGGATTTAGAATTACTCCCCCAAATATGTATGTATATATCTGTACACACACATATGCACTAACACATGTGCATATATATATATATATATATATATATTTCTGCAAAGTTTTTATCAATTGGATGTTACTGTTGCAGTATGATTTTTCTCATCCTGGAGCTTACTTGGGAACTGAATGTTGGGTTTAAAATGTGTATCAACCCTGTAAGGAACTAATAGCAATAATAAGCAGGGGCTTTATTTAGACTCTAGCCCAGAATGCTCTGTCTGGTTGGCAGCCAGGCTCACATCTTTCCAC
>RJWM01014067.1:0-51489 GCA_004363535.1 Dasyprocta punctata | reverse complement strand
TCTCGGAAGATTCAGCAGGCCCAGTTCTTCAAGAAGGTTGTGCATTAATAAGAGAGACTGCATGGCAGAACAAGCAACCAAGGTTTTGGAGATGCCAGGGTGGATTCTGACAAGTTCAAATTCCTTCTCATAGCCCTCAAGGGCCTGCATGTCCTAGCTCCCCACTCTGTCTCTCTTTACTGTACCCCTGCCACTCCCCGCGTCACTCACCAAGTCCCCGTCAAGCCAGTCTGCTTCCTGTCCCCTGCACAAGTCAAATGTCGGCCCAGAACCTTTGCTCGTGCCGTTCCTTCCGCCTGAAGCACCCACCAAACATATCCCACAACCCCCTTCTGCACCACGGGGCCCTTCCTAGCTCCTACCAGGGTACTTTGTTCAAAACCCATCTTCCCTCCTGGCACTTTCTGTTTCCTCTGCTTTATGTGTGATCACACCGTGATGGAATTGATGGAATTGCTCTCCTCAGCCCATCTCCACCTCCACAAGCATTCTGAGATGCGATGACTAGAACTTCCCAGAAGGGCCCTACATGCATCCTGTTTCATTTCCAGTTCTTCTCTTGAGAATGTATTTAGACTTTTTTCCTTCCTAGGAGCACAGTGACTAAATTTCAAGTGGAACAGAATGGCGGTAGGGGTGCTCTTCCAAGGGGAATTCATAAACGTGAGGAGAAGCCATGTCCTGTGTGTGTGTGTGTGTGCACGCCGTATGTTTGTGTAGGGGAATTTAGTGGCATTTAGAGGACAGGGGTTAGAGATGTTAATGTTCCAGTGGTGGGTAGGCCCATTCTGCTATGGGAAGAATATTCTTTTTTTTGTTTGTTTTAAGAGAAAAAAAAAGACACATGCAAAAGAGACAAACAAACAACTAGAGTAAATGCACAACAGTAACATTACAGGTTTACAAAACAGGATGATAGAAACTTGACAATGGTCACAATATTGTGTATCATTATCTTTAAAATGATTGTTTACATTAATCAGATATAGACATGTAAAATTGATCTAATCTATGAGTATTAATTGTTCTTTCTCAATAATGAATACATTCAGCAGTGTGTTCGTTTTAGTTATCTTACATATACATATATACAGATTTGTATCTTTTCCTTTTCCCTTCCCTCTGGGAAGAATATTCTGATGCCAAATGCCAACAACATCTTTGTGGAGGAATACCAGTAAGGAAACCATTTGTATTGAGTCCCAAAATAATTCTTTCTTCCAATCTTACTTGACAGCCATTCTGTAAGAGTAGCTCATATTGCTGATGTCCACAAACATCGCCTGCTAAACCTGTCACACAACTTCTTGAGATCCTTTGAAGCATCTTCTTCCCCCCGATTCACTCTGGAGTCATCGCTAAACCTGGAGATCTCACCAAGGGCACACTTACCTTCAGATTTCACGTAAATGTTACATGAGCTGAGCCCCAACTCAGGGTCCAGAGGCCTCCCCCATTATTTTTTGCACTCAGAGACTGTCCTTTTATTTGCACCCTTTGTATCCTCCCTCAAGCTGGGTCTTCCATCCATCACAAAGCCTCCAGCCCCCATCATGACCCATTTTCTTCATTTTAATAGCATTTCTTGTGGGACCTTGTGGAAAGCTTTTAGCGAATGTAAGTATGTTACATCTGCTGGCTCCCCTATGCACAGGCATTTTCCCCCGTTCAGAGCGTCCTGGTAGATGAAAGGATTTGACAGACTTCTCTGCCCAGCTCTGGACTCCTCAGCCAAGTCACTCACCCCTGCAAAGCGGAGACCTGACCTGAAGGTAGAGGAAAAGCAATACCGAGCAGAAGGATAACCCCCTAGGAGCCCTGCATACTACCCAGACCTGTTTCCCGTGTTCTAAACCCTTTTCCACAGCACTCATCTCTGTTGAAGTTCTGTGCAGGGATCTGAGATTCCTTGAACAATCCTTCACATAGCCAACCAGGTGAGCTGGACTCCAGAGACCTTGAAAGGATGCTCCAATTCTTCCAGGCTGAGGGAGCCGGTAGACAGATCTGAGGATTATAATTGTTAAAGACAGTAGGGCTAGGGAAATAACTCAGTGGACCTGCCTGGCAAAGTGCAAGGTCCTGAGTTTGATTCCCAGTACCAAAAAAATAAATAAAGACAAAACAAAACAAAACAAAACTGTAGGCTAGGAGTATAGCTCAATGGTAGATCACTTGTCTAGCATGTGTGAATTCTTGGGTTCAATACTGCACTGCCGAACAAAAACAAAAACAAAAACAAAAACAAACAAACTCAAGCCAGGCATGGTGATACATTCTTGTAACTTCAGCACTATGGGATACTGAGGCAGGAAGATCATAAGTTCAAGCCAGCCTGGGCAACTCAGAGACATGGAGAGAAACTGTCTCAAAATAAAAAATAAAAAAGGACTAGGGAACGTAGCTTAGTGCCAAGTCCTGGCTTCAATCCCCAGTACCATGAACAAACTACTACCATATATTAAGCACCTACCCTGAGCCAGCTGCTTTCCTTCTGGTCTCATCTTTTAAGTCTCCACAGCAAGTCTAGGTGAGTGTGGCCGCCCCATTTCATTATGAAAAAACTGCAGCTGAGGTGGGTAAAGTGACTTGCTCAATAGCAAGTGGTGAACTGGAATCAAAGCTTATCTGAGTCAATTTCTTTCCATTTCTGAAGGCAACACAATGAATCCAGGCACGACTGACCATTTCGGAGAGGCCAGATGCTTTCTGGTCACCTCTGGCTGCAATTTCCACTCTTTGCTGGGGTGCTGGGAGCTGAGTTGTCTAGTGTCTGTGCTCTAAACTAAACCAGAGGTGCTAGGCCACCTCTCGCTTGTACTTCTGGTAGACCTGAAGCCCATCGTCCCACCAGGGATGACTGACACCAGCCATACCTGTCTTACCGTAGGTGCTGAGAGGCACAAACTCTGGCATCAGAGCATCTGAGTTCAATCTCCTGCCCTTCTACTTACTGGTGATGTGACCTTCAGCAAATTGTACCTCTGTATCTGTTTCCTCCTTGGAAGGGAGTGATAATAATATACCTACAAGGTTCTTAAGAAGATGCTAAGTTGCTAACATGTTTAGAAGAGAGCTTGGCACTCTCAAGATACATGCTTCATTTAAAAAGTAAAAGTCTTGGGTCAGGATGGATAGCTCAGTGGTAGAGCACTTATGTAGCATGTCTGAGGTCCTGGGTTCCATCCTCAGTACCACAAAAATAAGATACATACTGGTCACCTTGTTTCTCCTAAGCCTTTCTCTCTGGTCCTCTGTTGTCACGACTGTTAGCCTGTGCCATCCAGAACGGCCATGCCTGGGGCATACCCTTCTCTTCCTACTAGGCCTAGTCACTGATGTTCCCCTCACCCTGATGCTTACCCACAGTGTGCCCTCCCCAGGGTCCCGCATATACTGCAGTCCTCTTCCCTCACTCCACGCAAACCACACAACCTGGAGTCCTCTCCAATCACAACATCCCTTCCATTTTTACTTAAACACCAACAAAACCAAACCAGAACACCTCCTGCTCTTTAAGACCAGAGCACACAACTATTTTGCCTTCTGCAGCTCATCCTTAGAATCACCTTCGGTCTCCACTCCTCTCTTGCTTTGGGGACACAAACCCCTGGCCAGTCTCCATCCCTGTCCCAAGCCCTGACGCTGGCCCTTGGTGACTTTGATAACTAGGTGACAGCCTGCCCACTTACCTTCCTCTTGCTGTACAGTAGGCCCCTCCCTTGTCCTCAGAGGTCCTCCGACCAGCCCCAGAGCTGCCGCTCCTGCACTGCTTTGCCCAGGCATCCAGTTTCGGAGCACAGCCCCCTCTGTAATCCCCCATCACATCTCCTCTTCTATCTTCCCAAATCCACCATACCAATTTTGTCTGGGAGAACCTCCTATGATGATGGGATTATTCTTTATCAGTGCTGTCCAAACCCGGGGCAACTGGGCAGCCGAGCTTTACATGTTATTCACTTGACTTAATTCAAGCTGGAATTGAAATAGCCATATGTGGCTCCAGACCCCTGGCTTCTGTTTCCTCTGCTGTCCCTGCCTTATTTTCACTCCCTTCTCTTAGCCTGGTCTCTACTCTCCTGTTCTTCTGTCTCACCTCCTGGAAATCACCCTCCAATCTAGATTAATCCACCTGTCTTTTCTCTGGGCCTCCACAGGAACCGCTGGGAGGAGTGCGTGTGTACCATGACTTTGCAAGCTGGTCACCAACCTTGATAGGGCCTTTAGTTCTTCCTGGGCATTGTCCTCTCTCCCTAGTAGCCAGATCCAGCTTCTCCATTCTCAAGCCTCAAATCTCCCAGTCCTCTTCCACTCACAGCATGGGTGTCACTTCCTATTTCATTCAAAGACGAGAAACTTTGGACCACCTGATTGCTGATTTCACAAGGGTACTTTTATCTGTCCTCAGCCTCTTTCCTCCTGCCGGCTCCTTCCTATCCACCATTAGGCATGGTCAAACAGCCTTATCTTAGAAACAACAATGAAGAGCCCCTGCCTTCCCTCAGTCCCAGGTCACCTTCCTGCTGGGCCCTCTCTCTGCTCTACCACTTGAGGTCACACTTCTTGAAGTTGTCTACACTTGCTGTCTCTACTTTCTCACCTCCCTTTCACTCCACAACCTGAGGCAGTCTGGCTTCTGTCCCCACCACTCCCCAGCAACTGCCAGTCAAGGTCATCAAGGACTTCCTCGTAGTTTAATCCAAAGCACTCATTTCAGATCTTATCTTGACCTTTAAGGCATGTGACACTGCTCACTGCCTCTCCTTCCTCAAAACTCTGTCGCCCATTGGTGTCTAGGACACCTGAGTCTCCCAAGTCCTTTTCCTCCTGTGGCCGCTCCTGTTTTCTCACAATTCTCCCTGTGCTGGAGTACTCTGCTTTTGGTCTTTGCAGGTGAAGCTGTGTGCCAGCAATAGTGGCTTCCCCCACCCCGACACATTCCTTACACAGACACCTGGGAATTTGCTTTCTCACCCAAGAACCACACTGTTGTTTTGAACTCCAGTTTGTACTCAGGATCCTGCTGCTCTGAGCCTGACATGCCTTCTCGGATGTGTATTTATAACCTCCACTTGGAGAAGCTCTCGCAACACTTAGACATCTGTTTTTTCGTTTGTCCCCTCAAAGGGGAGCATACTTTAGGAAGGGACACTGACAAATTGAGGGCACTAGGAGAGGCTGCCAGGCAGTCATAAAACCATGTCCTACATGAAATTCATTCACTGGGAGCATTTTTGCCTAGAAGAGATAAAAGAGCGAGAGGGAGGAGGGGAGAGAGAGAGAGAACTAGTTTCAGAAGTCCGAAGTCATGGGCTTGTTCTGGGCTTCTGCGCAGAGCTGGAAGCGGACCAGCTGTAAAAATGACAGGTGGATCTTGTATGGAGGTAGAGATGCTCCACTATATTTTAGAAGATTGCAGATTGCTTGAATTGCAAGGTGCGTGAGACAGTCCTGCCCAACAGAAAATACTAAAGGAGATAAGGTTAGGCCTAAGTGACCACAATAAAAGTGAGGAGTGTCACCCACGCCTTTCTGAAGATCACTGCCAACACCTGGCTAGCAGGAGAGCTGAGCCACAATGCACAGCAGGCAATGTCCTTGCCCTGCGAGACCCAGCAAAGCTCTGTGGACAGAAGCGATGCAGCAGGAAGGAGGCTGTGAGCTCTCCCTGGGTCAGTCTTGCAGATACCTCAAAGCGGTGTGGATGGGCAGTGTTGGGTGGGCAGTGATCGGAACACTCCAGTTTGTCTCTTTCAGACCCCTCCTTGCCAGAATGTCTTTTCCTGACTCGTGTTTTGGTTCAGTGCCATCAGTTTAGATTGAGGGCCAACCCAGAAACCACCCCACTGCTGCTCACTGTTGTGACTGTTATGGGGATGTTGCTGGGATGTTTGCTCATTACCTCACACTGTGTTCCCTTTATGAGGCCCCCCCAGGAGAAATTCCTGTCTGATTTTAGTACCGAGAATGGTCGTAATTCTCTGGAGGTCTGTTTTTACCTCGTGGACAGTGGGAATTATGTAATAGGCATGGTCTCTTTCTCCTTCTGGGTGCAGGGAAAGCTTAGCGACAGACTGGTGGCTCACCCACAGGAGGTGAACAGGCCGTTCAGGGTGCATTTTGGGACTGTTCCCATCGTTGCTTTGTTTTCCCTCTTGCTTTTTCTCTCTTGTCTTAGCTATCCTTATTTTACTGGACAAAACTGAGAGAATACAAGGAAAAATAAATCATCCGTAGTCATCCTCTCCAGAGATATACAGCTAACAATGTTGTCATTTTATGCAGAGTTTTTAAAAGTAAAAATGACTTCCCACTGTACATGTTCTTCAATTTCTTTTTTTTTTTCATTTCATATGTCATGAACATCTTTCTACATAATTGAATGGTCTTTAAATAATTTAAAATTTCTGTATAGCTCTAGCAATTTAATTTAATACTAACAGCACCTCATGCCTGGCTTTATGTGTTTCTATATCCATATATGTCAAAATAAATTCAAGGGTATTATAGAACTACAATATGTATATGTATTATAAGCAATAATATTTGTATGTGTCAATTCATTTGATGCTGGAAACCCTATGAGATAGATAACCTTGTCCCCCTTACAAACAAGGACCCCAACGCAAAGACCTGCTAGGGTCACACGGCAACATGGGAAGCCAGGTGCTCTGGCTCCGTAGCAAATCCTCCTAAATGCCATGGTGCCTTTCACTATACCATTGGGATTTTACAGTTCACAATGGTGAAACATTTCTTTTATTTCCTTTCACTTCACTTCTAATTTATGTTATTTTGTCATATGTTAAGTACCCTTGTAAGTCACCTGAAATCTTTCCTGCCACAAGGCAAGGCATAAATAAACAGAACAGTGGTAAATGGCACACAAAGGCAAAGTTGAAGAGCTACTCCCAGGAGAGGTGAATCCAAGCTGTCCTTGGATGAAATGGATTTATTTCCCGGGGCTTGGGTGGCCCACACTCACAGAGACTCGGAAAGGGTGGAAAAGGTCTTCTTCCCCGGAGACTGAGCTGAGTCACATGAGCCATGGGACCCCTACTCAGATTTTCAGGAGTAATGAAAAAGCCAGTAAGACAAAATGAAGTATTTAATGGAGCTAAGGAATGGGGCAGGACAGCCTTGGACCAAAACTAGGACCTGATGCTTTTCCCTCTAGGTCTGTTACAGGGTTGCACATTTCACCTAAGAAGTAAACCAACAGAAATTTGGTTCCAAACGCCCAGCACAGTAGGTTCTTTCCCCTAAGCCTTTTGGTGACTGCTGCAAGATGGTCAAAAGATATTGTCACTGTCCTTTTGTTAAGTGACAATGAGGCCCAGAAGGAGAAGTTGGGTAGCTCCCAGGAGATGCTCCATGGGCCTGTAACGGAGTGGGATCGGCCAGTTGACATGTGATGGAGAGAAAGGAGCCCAGGTTTCCCCCCGGCCATGTCTCATTATGTTGCCCAAATTGGCCTTGAACTCCTGGATTCAAGCAATCCTCCTGCCTTAGCCTGCACAGTACCTGGGACTAAGGTAATATACCACCCTATCAGGCTAGGAGCCCAAGTTTCTACTCCTGGATTTGATTTTTACTAGCTGAGAGATGTTGGGCAAGTTTCTCCAACCTCCTGAGCTCTCGATCGCCTCATCTGTAAAACGGAATTAATAACTATGCTCCCGAGTTACCGTGGGCTCCCGTGAGGTACTAGTGATCTATAGCTCCCTCAAAAATGCAAGCGAGGAAGCACCAGTGAGCCTGCCTCGGAGCATATCAGGAGAGCTGGCTGACCATCTGTGAGTGGCGTTGCTACTGTACAGGTGTGTACTGAACCCTTCGGCCTACTCTCCGCTACAGTACCCAGCATGCAAGGCCCAAGGCAGTGACAGCTCTGGAGGTCAGGGATTCGGGCCAGCAGCTTCTCCTTACCGGACTCCAGGCGGCCTGGGCAGGAGTAAGGAGCAGGCAGAGGCAGAGGTCACATCCTCCTCCCTTCCTCTTGCCCCGGAGCTGCGTGCCCAAAGGGGTGTGCGCGGTGCCACCGGAGCCGTCAGACCGGGTTAGAGGAAGGCCCGACCTCGGCTCAGCAAAAGAAAACAAAAAAACCACAGATGCGTTTGGCTGAGATCGGAACGGTCCCCTCCCCCCGCTTGCGTGCTCCCCTAGGCGCAGGGCTCCCGGGGCTGCGAGGGACGCGGGAGACGCTGACAGTGGCCGGTCAGCCCCCCTCCCCGCTCGGGGTGCGCGCCGGGCCCTGCCCCCTCTCCGGGGTTTCCCTGGGCGCTGCTCTGGCTTTCTCTTTGTCTCCGCTGCTCTTTCTTGGGCTCCCCCGGTTCCCACCCGCTCGCGCTCGCCCTCGCCGGCGTCCCGGGCCGTTTCCCTTTAACTTTTCTTCTTTCCCGGGGTTAAAACTTTGCTCGCGAGCGGGCGGCTGCTCGCAGACGTTATTGGCCTGCGCTCCGCCCGGCGGCCCCGCCCCGCGCCCCCTCCGCCCCCCACTCCCAGCGCTAGCGGCGGCGGCGGCGGCGGCGGCGGCGGAGCCTTCGGGGGCGTGTGTGCGTGTGTGAGTGCGCGCCAGCCAGCGTGAGTGTGTGTGTGCGCCCCGGGCGCGGGCAGGGCAGCACTCCGACCGCGGCGGGAGCGGAGGGAGCCCGGCGGCCGCGTCGTCATTCGGCCGAGCGAGCGAGCGAGGCGGCGGCTGGGGCCGGGGCCGGGACAGCGGCGGCCGCGCCGGGCATGGAGCTGGCAAGCCTGCGCTGAGGCGGGACGCGCCCGTGAGAGGCTCTCCGCGTCCGGCGCGCGGGCCCGGGGCTGGGGCCAGGCAAACTTTTCTTTCTCTTTTGCCCTCGCTAGAGGTAAAGTCCCGAGCACGGTCTCCCCAGCGGGGACGGGGACGCGATCAGGGGCAGCTGAGAGGGACCCCAGCGGGACGAAGGGGGCACAGGATGTGCAGGGTTGGGGCACCCCGAGCTCTCCTGCGCCCGAGACTTGGGGTGCAAGGCGGGCTGGCTGAGGACGGGTGGTCGGGCGCAGGGATGCCCCTCGGGCGGCGTGGAGGCGGCGGTGGCGGGGAAGTCGAGCGGTTGCCCGCTGCCCCGACTCGCCGGCGGCGAAGAAGAGGCGCTGGCGCTGCGGGCCCCGAGACCTCCCGACTCGTCCGCCCCTGGGACTGTGGGGGAGCGAGGCGGGCCATCGCCGCGGGGTTGGTGTCTGGATTCGCCCGCGCCCCCGGCCGCCGCCCCACCGAGGGCCGGAGGACGCGGGGCGGGCTGGCTGAGCGCAGCTCCCTCTCTCCGCAGGCGCCTTCTGCGGCGGGCGGACTGACTTCTCGGCGCGGCGGGGTCGGGGCGAGCTGGCCGCAGCATGATGCGCGCGGTGTGGGAGGCGCTGGCCGCGCTGGTCGCGCTGGCGTGCCTGGTGGGCGCGGTGCGCGCCGGCCCCGGGCTCAGCATGTTCGCGGGCCAGGCAGCACAACCCGACCCCTGCTCGGACGAGAACGGCCACCCGCGCCGCTGCATCCCGGATTTTGTCAATGCGGCCTTCGGCAAGGACGTGCGCGTGTCCAGCACCTGCGGCCGGCCCCCGGCGCGCTACTGCGTGGTGAGCGAGCGCGGCGAGGAGCGGCTGCGCTCCTGCCACCTCTGCAACGCGTCGGACCCCAAGAAAGCGCATCCGCCGGCCTTCCTCACCGACCTCAACAACCCGCACAACCTGACGTGCTGGCAGTCGGAGAACTTCTTGCAGTTCCCGCACAATGTCACGCTCACGCTGTCGCTCGGCAAGAAGTTCGAGGTGACCTACGTGAGCCTGCAGTTCTGCTCGCCGCGGCCGGAGTCCATGGCCATCTACAAGTCCATGGACTACGGGCGCACGTGGGTGCCTTTCCAGTTCTACTCCACGCAGTGCCGTAAGATGTACAACCGACCGCACCGCGCACCCATCACCAAGCAGAACGAGCAGGAAGCCGTGTGCACCGACTCGCACACCGACATGCGCCCGCTCTCCGGCGGCCTCATCGCCTTCAGCACGCTGGACGGGCGGCCCTCGGCGCACGACTTCGACAACTCGCCGGTGCTGCAGGACTGGGTCACAGCCACCGACATCCGTGTGGCCTTCAGCCGCTTGCACACGTTCGGCGACGAGAACGAGGATGACTCGGAGCTGGCGCGGGACTCGTACTTCTACGCTGTGTCCGACTTGCAGGTGGGCGGCCGCTGCAAGTGCAATGGCCACGCTGCTCGTTGCGTGCGTGACCGCGACGACAGTCTGGTATGCGACTGCAGGCACAACACGGCGGGCCCGGAATGCGACCGCTGCAAACCCTTTCACTACGACCGGCCCTGGCAGCGCGCCACAGCCCGCGAGGCCAACGAGTGCGTGGGTGAGTGGGGCGCCGCGGCTGCGCGCGAGGTGGGCGGGGGCGCGGTAAGTGGCTCCCAGGCCTCGCAGCCCAGGGTTCTGGGGATCGCAGAAGCAGGCGCGTCTGAAAATTTCGGGTTGTGGGGACGTGGCGGGGAGCTTAGCAAGCGCGTTCGGTGATGACGGGGGCCCGAGAGGGCCGAGAGCGGGTCCACTCTCGTGTTGCGCTCGCGGGGGACGCTCGGGTTTGCGCCCCGTGCCCTCGGGGAAGCCAAGAAACAGTGGGAGAAACGCTGCCGCAGATTGGGAGTGGAGGTGGTGGTTTGGAGAAAATTAGCAGAAACACTGCCATTGCCTCCCTCTCGGTTTGGCTCGTCCCCGGGACGCGCTTCTCCCCCCGCCCCCCCTCCGAGGGCTGCAGCTGGGCGCGCGGTTGGGGACCCCGGCCCTGTTCCCAGGAAGTTTCAGTTCCATAGCTGTAAATCCCTTGGGAGAAGGCAGAGCACTGCAGTTTGGGGCTAGTTCAACACCCGACAGATAATCACTCTTGCAGCCTCCATTTGCCTTTTTATGGTTTGAAATTTTTTCCCTTTTCTCTTTTGAACAGCATGTTTGTGTTAGCGAAAGAAGAGTGATGTGATTTCAATTAATTACTATCTACAGATTACAAAGGAGGGTTCAGTAACTGTTTTAAACTAATTCAATCCTGGTCCCCCAAAAAGGAAGTATACCAGATTTTTTGGTTAGCTTCAGGGTTTGCTGAAATTGAACAGTTTCGAATTAACTAAGGGCCCAGTGTCTGGATTTTTAATGAACTTTTAATTCCTGAAAGAGAAATCTGTCAAAACCGGGCACTGGTGAATAAGCCTGGGTCAGAAATGGTGCTATAAAAAGGATACATACGTTCTGCTTCTGAACTGTACAACTTTGTTGGTGCAGAAATTCTCTGGCATCTATTTGTTACTCTTCAGAAAGAGAGAGAGAAAGAGAGAGTAGTTTTTCAGTGTGAGATGTGAATTTCCAAATCCCGTAGAGATTGTGATGAAACTCATTTTAGCCCATCCGTGTGCCATTTGGTGCGCATCTTTTGTGAACGTATAGCGCTCTCCTCCCCTCCCCTCCCCCCAACCCCAAATAGCCAACATGAGTCTCTTCAATTGCTTCGCCCTGTGAAGCACATTGCAGTTTGCTGGTCCCCACAAACACACGTTTTAAGGTCTGGTTCTGATTAATTGTGTCATGTTGTTGTCGAATAGTTTGTGTCTCATGACTGCGGATGCAGACTTTTGAACAAGCGAATGGAAAACATGTCTTGGAGGTCCGCACAGAGGCCAGGGCGCGCCTCCTGTTGCATGAAGCAGCCTCCATTTTTGACTCAACGTGACCTGCTTTTGCAGACCTAATTGTTCCTCTCCATCCTTCAAGGGACAGAACCGGCTTCCAGTTTGAAGAGACTTTTCGGGATTCTGCAGAGTAGCTACACCCCGACTCAGTGGTCTTGGAGAATAAAGTTCCTTTGATCTGCTCAATTCACTCAGAAATGTTGGTTTTTCCCATCTCATCTGTTCCCTTCCTTTCTTCTTTTCTTTTCTTCCTTTTGTGCGTAAAAACCCTTTATTGACATTTAAAGAGTTTCCCAGGGTTTTGCTATCAGTTTTAGTTTGTATATGCATATGAAAGATGACTTTGTATGGTCTCTAACAGGGCCTAATTGGACAAATGCAAGTGAATACATTGAGGCAAATGAACTGAATATCCTGGAAAAATGTTACTGGCTTCAAGATTTCTCCTAGCCTTGGCATTGTTCACATTCTCACCACCCCCATGTCTCTCTGTCACTTTGGGCCTGAAGACATAACTTGCATTTCTTACAAGGATAGCTGAGCACTTGAACCAATCTACAGTTCAGGATATTTTGTCTTTCCACCAAAGCACTATGTACACAAATTGGCTTGACCCTTTTTTTTTATTTTTTGCCAAGTTGAGCAATCAACATATTAACTAGTAATTAGCAAGCATTTTTGTTCAAAAAGTTTAATTAAGCCTAATAAGTACATAATCTACATGACAAATGATCGGCTAAAGATATTTTTTCTGGTTTTTACTGAGGTTATTTTAATTCTGAGTAGTTAAAGTATCTTTAAATCTTGTCAATTATTCAGTCATTTCATTAAAGCAAAGCCAATTCAACTCCGTTAAAGTTATTTATAGTTTCCTTTTTGAATAGATGTTCTGATACCTTGTAGATACAACTGGGAACATCAGATTGAAGTTCCCATAAAGTCTTAATTGAAGTCTTAGTGATTTTTCCATCATTCTGTGAGAGAGAAAGCCAGCAAGGACAATTTAGGAGTGATTTACAATTAAAGGTCGAACTTTTTATGAAAAGGTCCTGTAGTGGAGATATGTGAAAGAATTAGTATTTGACAGGTTTTCTGAGATACTAAGGAGTACTCTGCTAGGAAAAAGCATTAATAAATCCTTCAAACACTAACTTTATACTGTCAGAGACCCAGGACTCCCCCCCATACATAGTCTCATCTTGTGTATTTCACACTGCTGACTTCAGAGTGGAGCTACTCAGACTATTTACAACTAAGGTATAGTAAAGTGTATTTTTTTTAATTCCAAAACTCAGTCCTGATAGAAATGGGGCATTATCACTGTGTAATCCTGTTTTTGCCTTTATAAAATAATGAGACATGATTTATACTAGACTAAAATGGCATACTTTCCTACATTAATCTTCACTTCCCTCTAAGAATAACCCTAGAAATTTAAAACATGTTGGTGTTATTTGACTGAATAGTCCTGCATAAGAGCTGGTGAGTGTTTACAGATTACTAAGAAAGGCACAAAGCCTATATGCTCTCTTTGCTCCAGCTTTCATTTTTGCTGTTATTTCAAGGTCATGTTCTCTACAGAATGAATGTGGACTCTTACTCTTGTGAAACACAATTTTATTTTAAATGGAATTTTGGGTTTCTTCTTGAAAAAAAAAACTCTAGAAACAATATGAAAGACAAGACTATGTATAACATTACAGCCTCAACAATTCTCGGTGGAATAACTAAATACTTTCTTCCACCCATATGTATCATAAAAGCTGCATTCACATGCTTTTATACACATGTGCATTTACATTCCCTGTGTAAAGAAGCACCCGTGCATCGTGGGGGTGTCTATATTCAAGGGAAAATGCATGAACAATTTTAAACCACCTGGGTTGCTAGGCCCTTTTGCTCCTCTTTCTTCTTTTTTCTTTCTTTTTTTTTTCAAAAGAGCATCTGAGGACCATATTGTGTTTCATAAATTATTGACATCAGTTTTAATCAGTGTCCCCCTGACGCTGGAGCTGTGTTAGTATTTAGTGCCTGACGAAGCATGCTGTTTAATCTTACTGTGGAGATGTCAGCATGAGCCCGTGCCTAGTCTGTGACAGGTTGAGCTTATGAAAACTCGTTTTGCCACTCACTCTGTGGCTTTGCATTGCCCAGCTGTAATCCAAAACCCACACAAAAGACGCCTCTGCAAGATGAGCACTGTGCTGGGCTGGCCTCCTATGGCCATGGGTACCTGCAACATAATGCTCATAATTGTTTAAACATGGCTTTGAGGACGGGGCGGTCTCATGCTGTAAAGGGCTCTGGTGGTTGGGCCCACTGTCATCTCTGGCAAATGAAGGAGTTTATGTTGAAGGTGTTGCCATGAGAAATCCAATGCCCTGCTAAAGATCCTTGCAAAATCAGAAGGCTAAAATTACTGGATGCCTTGTCCAGAGCCTGGTACATAGCTGTGGATGAGTGTATTTTTTAATAGGGTAATTATTTTAATTACTGCCATTATGATGATTAATCCTTGAGGGCTTATTCTTTGCCAAGCACTCACATTAATTTAGTCATTTGATAATTGTGACTGTGCTAATAATAGGCACTATTATTGTCCTTATTTTAGAGGTGAGAAAACTATGGCCTAGAGAGATTAAATGGTTTACCTAAAGTCTCCTCGTAGGTGCTGAAGCTGGGACTCTGGCCTGATGTTTGTGCTTTGATTTATTACATTTGTTCTGCTTCCTTCTCACTAGGATGGAGGGTTGGCTGAATGGATGATTGAGTAAATGAATGATTAAATGAATGAATAGCTGTTACTCTTGTGTGTATAGGAGAAAAGCTGGAGCAACCTGTCACTTCTTGCCAACACTAAAGGTAGTTCCCTAGTTGTGTTGCATTGTATTCTATCACATTAGTATTACATTACATTCACACATACCTAAGTATGAAGTTGTATATGAGAAGTTTTTCCCTGTCTTATCTTAGCCAGTGGGCCTAGGGGAAGTGAAGAGAGTATAAATACTTTGTCGTAGGTTCTCAGCATCCACAAGTCTTTCATATGATCATTCTCAAAGGTAGTAAAGCTGGTCATCTAAAAGTCCTCTTTACAAAGGCTGTGTCTTCTCACCTCCTTACCATCCTGCTGCTTTACCAGAATATAGTGAATAAAAAAAATTGGCCAAAAGTGTCACTGCAGATAGCTTGAGTCAGCAACATAGGGCTGTCATTTATTTGTTGACCAGTGGCACCTGGCGTCTGGGTCTTATTAGCACCTGGTAGCTGGGACCCTCGAGGAGGAGAGGAGGCCGCTCCCAGCTCCACTGAGGAAGGACGCAGGTTTGTCAGGGAAGATCTCCCTGGCCCATTGGGTTTCTCAGCTCGGCCAGGCGCTCCTTTTGCCTTGCCCAGACTTCTCTGACCTCCTCCTCTTGCAGAAAAATGAGATCCACGGAAAAGTATTTGAGACTTTATGTCCAGAGTAAATATTGGAAAGGCAGTGGGTTGCAATTCAGATGTTCCCTGGAAGGAATCCCCTCATTTTCTGCTCACAGCTGGTATCGATATTTCCTTCTTGAGATGAGTTGTGCTTTTCATTAAGTAAATTTTTTGTCTTGGGATTAAACCAACATTGTATTCTTAATAGACTTTTATGTTTACACTTCAAAAGTCCACTGGGTTGTTATTCGTGTTATCTTGATGGCTTCTACAGTGTCTGCTATACACACTGGCTTCACCAAAATAAATGGCTCTCTGGGGAACTGGATTATAAAATAGCCTTATCTGTGGATGCACAAGTACGGATGTTTTGTGAGCCAGTATTTTTTTCTTCCTTTCAGAAGTGATAATCATACCTTGAGTTTCTGCAGTGCCTTTCATTATAGGGAGACGGGAGGTCTCGGAGGGCTTTTGAAATGCTCGAGACTTAAGCCTGATCCTTGGAGAGTGGTGCACAGCATTCGCCTGTCGTCTGGAAGCCCTTGTGGTCTCCGCAGCCCCAGGAGGCGTGGCATTGGTTTGGGTGGCCGGGAAACGGCAGAGTTTAGAATGTCATTCCCAGGTGGCTGTCAGGTTAAGTCCTGAAGACAGACCACAAACCCCTACTGAGTGCCAGGCATTGTGTGAGGTGCTTTCTGTGTGCTTTGTTCAATTAATAAGATTGCCACAAGGAACGGAGGCTTTTCAAAAACAGATGTCCCCGCCACCAGAAGGTGGTTTGTACACACGCAAGACTAAGTGTGGACAGGCCTGCAGGGTCCATCGGAGCGAGCAGGGGTATCAGCAGTATTTGTTTCCATGGCTGATCACGTAAAAGCCGTGTCCTACTATAATACAACTCGGAGGGCCGGTTGTTCTAAATAGCACTTGGAGCAAGTGAGCTGCCTGGGCCAGTCCTCTAGGCAGGGTTGCTTGCCTCAGAACTCTCTGCTCTCACAAGGCTTGACTGGTGTATTGTACTGAGCTCCGTGTTACATTTCTTGTGTTCTTACTTTAAAAATGTATCTATTGTAAAGGCAGAAGTAGATTTCAATTTGCCTTTAAAAAGTTAAGTACTTTATGAGTGGGTATGGTGGTACATGCTTGTAATCTCAGCTATTCAGGAGGCTGAGGCAGGAGTATTGCCTAGACAATTTAGTGAGACCCTATCTCAAAATAGAATTAAAAAGTGGCCGGAGATGTAGCTCAGTGGCAGAGTGCTTGGCTAGCATGTTAAAGACCTTGAGTTTAGTCCCCAGAACCAGGAAAACATTCTTTTTAAATGAAGTACTTTATGTAAATTACCCCATTGTCAAAAGGCAGAGACTGATTCCAGTGGTCATTTCTTACCTGTAGAAGCGCCAATTCCTTTCATCAGCAGCTCCTAGGAGGCCTTGCGCGGGTATAGGTTCAGCTGTATCTCTTCTCAGAGTTTTATCCTCCTAACACTTACGCTCCTGCCCCAAGCCTCATGTTTTGCAGTCAGCTGCTGGCACTCAGAGCACAGTAGGAGAGCCCATCTGAAGGTACAGGTGTACCGATGGTTCGGGAGTTCCACCAAGGAATGGAAAGTTGGGTGTGCCTTGACTTTGTGTCAGGACTATCCCTGGAGATCCCTGGGCCACCTGCCATTGTTATTTATATACAACTACAGTTAGGTTTAGATGAATTCATGTTGTACTGCACTTACACACATAAAGACGATCCAAGGGTTCTCTAAGCAGAACAGGTTTCCAGATTGTGGAAAGGGGTGGCTTTTCAGAAGTCAAAGTAAGGGAGCCGGGTGTAGTGGTGCACACCTTTAATCCCAGCACTCTGGAGGCTGAGGCAGGAGGATTGTTGTGAGTGTGAGACCAACCTGGGCTACAAAGTGAGTTCAAGGCCAGCATGAACTGGATAGTGAGACCCTGTCTCAAAAAGTAGGGCCAAGGATTTAGCTCAGTGGCTTAAATGCCTGCCTGGGAGGTGCAAGGTTGTGCGTTCGATCCCCAGTAGCAAAAAAAAAAAAAAAGGTCAAAGTAAATCTGTTGGA
Source organism: Dasyprocta punctata (assembly GCA_004363535.1). Taxonomy (NCBI): domain Eukaryota; kingdom Metazoa; phylum Chordata; class Mammalia; order Rodentia; family Dasyproctidae; genus Dasyprocta; species Dasyprocta punctata. The sequence continues at coordinate 34,293 of RJWM01014067.1, read as the reverse complement.
CAAGAAGTTTGCAAACTGGAAGATAACACCCTAGGTACCTGCCAACATAGTCAGTGCCTGACTGGAAGAAGATGCTAGAAGTCTGTCTGTCTGGAGGATTCAGGATTAGCCCAGGTGAGGTCTCTGTTCCCTGGACACATGGCCATATTTTAGTTGGGGCCCCTTCCTGGCTGGGGCTGTGGCTAGCCATGGGTCCTTTTCTGCCTGCAGTTAGAGAGATTATTGATTATAGTGTCCAATTTTCACACATTCCAGAGGTTCCACACTTAAGTTAGACAATGTGTAGGACCACAAGGATCTTTAAAGTGACTGACTTTGAACTCTTAGTTCCAAGCAAGTGAGTTCTAAATAAGGAAATAAGATAGATCTCTTAGTTTCCTAAGGGACTGTGTGTTGTGCTAGATTCCATATTTGACATCCAGAGTGATGGACACTTCCTGCCTGCTCAATTACCATTGTCAGGGCTTCTGATTTCATCTGTTCCTGCTTATAGCTGCTGTGGTGAGTACTGTAGTCCCTCTTACCCAAAGGGGTGTGTTCCAAGATCCCCATTGGATGCCTACAATCACACAGAGTACAGAGCCCTATCTATACCATGTTTTTCTCCTATACATGTGCACCTATGATGAAGTTTAAGCAATTGATTAAATCTAATTAATGTAGTACCAGGAATTGAACTCACAACCTTGTGCTTGCCAGATAAAGTTTAATTTATCAATTAAGCGTAGTAAGAGATTAATTATAGTAACTAAAAACAAAATAGAATGATCGTAGCACTATACTACAATAAAAGTTACTGAATACAGGCTCCCTCTCCAAATAGTATTCTGTGGATCTTAGCAACTGTAGCATGTGACTTTAACTTTTACCTTTTCTCTTAAACACTTCATGGCTTTTCTTTGGCATATCTACATTTCTAGTGTCACTCCTCTTGTACTTTGTGGCCTTTATTGAGAAAAGTGAGGGTTACTTGAACTCAAGTACTACAATGTTGTAGCAGTTGACCAGATCATTGAGATGACTACTGAGTAACTAATGGGTGAGTAACATATAAAATATGGATACTGTTGCTAAAGGGATAACGCATATCCCAGGCAGGATAGAGCAGGACAGACTGAGATTTCATCATGTCACTCAGATGCCCTTAGCCATTTTAAAGCTAACAATTGTTGGGGCTGGGGATATAGCTCAGCGGCATAAGCACTTGCCTGGCAAGTGCAAGGTCCTGAGTTCAGTTGCCGGTACCAGAAGAATAAAAAAAACCTAAGAATTATTTATTTCTTGTATTTTCTACTTAATATTTCTGGGCTATGATTTATTTATTTTTATTTTTATTTTTTATTTTTGGCAGCACCGGGGATTGAACTCACAATCTCGCACCTGTCAGAAGGCGCTTAAATCACTGAGCCAAACTCCCAGCCCTGGTTTTTTGAGGCAGGGTCGCACTGTGTAGCTCAGGCCGGGCTTGAACTCACAAAGCTCCTCCTACCTCAACCTCCCGAGTGCTGGAATTAAAGGTGTGAGCCACCACGCCCGGCTTGGGCTATGATTTAAATGAAACCACAGAAAGCAAAGTTGTGGATATGGGGGAACTACCATACCTAGCAAATGCATCCCAACTCCTCCATTCTGAAACCAGGGCAGACAGCACTAATTATTTGTAGCACACTTTCCTCCTAAATCCAGAAATGATCTTACAGTATTAGAATTTTTCTCAATATAATTTCTCAGACAGCCATTACTCCTTAGGCAGAATTAATCCACGATGTGAAAACTTTACCGTAATTGGCCGTAGAAGACCTTCCCTATAGGCAGGTCTGTCCCACTCCCTCAGGCTGAGTACCTTGTAGAGAACCTTTCTGGAGTATTCACTGTTGAGGTGGTTCTGTCAGGTCTGGGGGTGTAAAGAAGTATAAAGCAATGCTTTCCTCACAGGTAGAGGAGGTTGTTGTGGGGAAGGCTGTGTTCATTGTGAGGAGGCCCATTGTGTTATGTGGTGCATGTGGGTGGCTCCAGAATAAAGGACTGCTCAGTGTCCAGGGGATGGGCGATACTGAGGTTCTTGAGGGTCATATTTGATACCTATACCAGGGAAGCTGTAAATTTTGATCCACATCAGACTTTCCTCTGGATTTGTTCTGTGGTTGTGGTTTTATTTTGTTTTGTGTTTTAAAAAAACTGAGTCTTGCTATGTATTCCAGGCGAGCCTTGAATTGACTGTGTAGCCGGGCTGGCCTCGAACTTGCAGCGGTGCTCCTGCCTTAGCCTCCCACATGCTGGGATTACAGGCGTGCACCACCACGCCCAGCTTGTCATGTTTTGGTGTTCTTCCATATGCCAAGCCCTTGAGAGACCACAGTTTCCTGAGAATGGTCATGTGGTCTTCCCAGAGTGTCACCTCAGATATTCCCAGGCAGGTCCTCCTGAACAGCCTCAGCTTTTGTGACCAAAAGCTTATCGCTTCTCCAGCCTGGCCCAGGGTCCAGATACCCAGAGCTGCTCTCCCAAAGCTCATTTCCTTCATTTGAAACCACATCTGTGTGGTACTGGGGGACGAGGACTCTTCAGAAGCCACTGCCCTCAGCACTCTGCTTACATTTGGGCCGGTGCGAAAAGTGCCGAACAATAACTGTTCCAATCCCAGCATGAAAAAGGAAACACATTGTGTTTACAGATACAGAATTTGGCATCTGAAACATGAAAGTACCTTGGGGTTGAGCAGCCCCTGGGAAGGCTGTGAGACACTGGCCCCCCTTCCCGCAGCCCTCAGGCCAACTTGTTTTCCTCTCCCTGAAGCCAAACCTCAGAGGTGGGCAGCTGATCGAAGCCAACTCTTTCTTCCCTGACCCAGCCCTGTCTCACTCTGTGGCTCAGACCCGGAGAGAATTCACCGTGAGAAAATGGTTGGCCTTGCGAGCTGCTACAAGGAAGGAAATTGCTTCTCACTCCAAGCCACAGAAATCAATCCCTCTGAAACCACGTTGTTGGGGCAGATTTGCCTTCGTGGTACCCAGAAATGCTAGCTAGGAAGAGGGATGAGCATTCTTCTGTATTTCTCACTGCTTTGTATTGTTTTAACCAAGGGTAGAGGGATTTTTTTTTAATCACAGATATCTGGAGAAAAATATGATTCTCCTATAAGTGATACACAGAAAGTACTTAGTTCTACATCAATGTGAGAGCATTATTGTGTTTTATAATGTATGAAATATGAAGAGCCTGTAAGGAAAGGTTACGACGGGAGAAACCATCTTCGGTTTCAAGGGCTTGTGTTTGGATCCCAGCTCCATCAGGAGTGCAGGCTTGGGTAAATAACTTAGATTGTCTATGCTTCACTACCTTAGTGGCCGGTGGGCCCAGCTCAAGACCACCTTGTCTTGTGCTTTAAGTGAGGGCTGCGAGTATGGATCCAGGAAGGAGACCCAGAAGCAGGCTCCGATCCTAGACTTAGGACTTCATCAGCGTGCATTTTTATCATTCCTACTATTGCCACGATCTCTGTCCAACACCTTATAGATACCAATTCATGTAATTCTCGTAACAGCCCTATGAGGTGGATTCTAATATGATTATTGAATAAATGTTTTTATGGTGATATGCATAGAGTGTGATACATATACAGAAAAGCACATAACTCCTGAGTGTTTAGCGCAATTGACCTGTAACAATATGCACACACCTGGGTAGTCAGCACCCACATCCAGAATACACCAGCACCCCAGAAGCTGCCCTGCACTGCCTTAGTTATCATGATCCCTCTTGCCCATCATGCATTGGTTTTATTTTTGAATTTTGTGTAAATGAAATTGTCTTCTGGCTTCTTTGTTTTTCGTGGTGCTGGAAATTAAACCCAGGACCTTGCATTGATAGGCAAACTCTCTTCTACTGAGCTATTCCCCCAGGCCTTTTTGTTTTATTTTGAGACAGGGGGCTCACCAGATCACTCAGGTTGGCCTGGAATTTGCAGTCTTCCTGCCTCACCATCCCAGGTAGCTGGGATTATAGGTGTGTACTGCTTGTACACACCTGGCTGGTTTCTTTCTTCTGATATTTCCTGTGTGGGCTTTGCACACATACAGTAGTACTTTATCAGTTTTGTAGCTGTCCATGTGCCAAAAGTGTATTGCATAGTATTTCTAGATATCTTAAGGCTTCCCCCCATGTTTTGGCTACTAAAAATAGCACAGCTATGACTACCCTTGTCCCATGTCTTGATACACATAGGATCAACTTCTGCTAGGGATGTGGGGAATTGCTGGGCGCTCAGGGTGAGCTGCCTGTTCAGCTTTAGTGTATAGTGGTTATATATATAGTAGAAAGTAGCTGTACAAATGTACATTTGTATTCCATTTCACAGGGGAAGAAACTGAAACACACGTGGAGGTTAGGTAACTTGTCCAAGGCCATGGCTGGCAAGTGGTGGAGGTGGAATTAGAATCCAGGCAGTGTGGCTCTGGAATCCTGTTTTCTCCATGGTAGCCTGGCTGCTTCTCGGGTCTAATCTGTATACACCTTGTCAAGGGGAGCTGTTTACACTGGGAGACAAATGGGACTTGGTGCATGTGCTTGTATTTCTAGGCCTCAGTTTTCTCTTGTAAAATGAAGAGTCAGACTGCAAAGATGACCTCCTGCACTGATTGTAGTGCAGTACTTGCCTTCTGGGGCTCTTTCCCTCTGTGTGCTCACCTAGATGCAGGTCTACAACTTGATATATTTTCTTTCTTGCCCCTTCCAATTGGGGTTCTCTCAAAAGACTGCTTAGGTTGTACCTGGAGGCCCTCTTTGGGCCTGTCTTGCAAGACTGCTGGCAATTTCTTTGCCTCTCACCCCCTCGCTCCTCCTCTGGCCTCTCTGTCTCTCTATCTCTCTGTCTCTCTCTGTCTTTCTGTCTCTCTGTGTGTGTGACATGGGCCTATTCCTTCTTTGCCCTCCGCAGTGTTAGCTGGCCAGTTTTCTCTCCAACTCTTGTGTGTTCAACTAGATGTGTTAACAAAGTGATCTCACCTGGGTATCTAGCCCTGACATACATAAATAAAATATTTCCAGAAGGTCCCCTAAGGCCCCGCCCAAACACCCTTGCCTTGCCCCAGTGTAACCACAATTTCGACTTGTCACACCGTAGATTGAGTTTTGCCTGTTTTTGGATTTTATGTAAATGAAATCAGACTCTATGTTCTTTTCACTATCTGCCTTCTTTTGCTCAACATTATTCCCGGTAAGTGTCTTAACATAATTTATCTTATGGTCCTTGTTAGTTTGATGGATGATCTCAGCTTCTTGGAGGTACTAATCCTCCTGCTTGTTTAGTCTGCTGACCTTTGCTCATGGTGAATTATTTCCTTATGTATTTGTATTTTCTGACTGGGAGCTTATCTTTATATGGGATTTTGTGGAAATCCTGCTGGTCTTAGTTATGGAAATGCCCCTTATCCAGTGCTTTTGCATCGGTTCTGCCAAACATTCTGAAGGTATTACTGGACTGAGAGCAACCTTTCCATTAATTAATCATCTCGGAAATGCTTGTATCAGATGAGGAGTATGCACTTGGCCTCCAGACCTCCCCAGACCTGTGGTTTCTTTCGTGTTCACTGAGGACTTTTTCTTCCTTTATTCAGAACTTTGGATGGAGACAAAGTTTTCCTGTTATCTTAGGCTGGTGGGTAAAAGTTTGTAGTTCCCCTTTCACTCTGTGCATTTGTAATGTGTCCAGGTTTTTGTCATTTGGATTACTGCTACAGTCGCCTCCTTTCTCCACTGGTATCTTCCCACCAGCACAGCAGCCAGAAGTTACTGCCTGTGTATCAGTTCCCTGCCCGCTCAGAGGAACACCGAGCTCCTACAGTAGCTGCAGAGCCCTGCCTGATCCAGTCTCTGCTTCTCTTTGTACAGCTTCCTAGGACTCTACCTCTTGTTGCTTTGTTCCAACCCTCAGATGTTCTTGCCCTGACACCCCAGGGAGGCATGTGTTGTCCATTCCTGGTACTGGCACTTGCCTGTGGGCAGCAGATGTGGCCACATGTCAAATCTTTGCTCAAACATCACTTTTCTTTCTTTATTTCTTCCTTTCTTTTTTTTTTTTTTTTTTTTTTTTTTTTTTTTTTTTTTTTTTTTTTTTTTTTTGCGATACTAAGAATTGAACCTAGGACTTTTGCACTGACCTTCTTTTTGTTAGTTAGTTTGTTTATTGAGGATTAAACCAAGGGCCTTTTCACTGAGCTATTTTGGGACAGGGTCTTGCTAAATTGCTCAGGCTGGGCTCAAACTTGTGATGTCTTGCCTCAGTCTTTCAGCAATGCTGGGGTTATAGGTGTGCGCCACCATGCGTGGCTAAAGATTATTCTCCAAGACTCACCTAGTATTGGCAACAGCTCCCCCATCTGTGTCTCTCACATACACACACACACACGTGCATGCACACATACACTTGTGAGATCATTTTTATGCTGCCTTACTTCTTTTTCTGGTGACATCTGCCCCACTTTCTAACCATACTATTTAATTTACTTTTTCATGTTCTTCACTGTCTTTCCATCTTTCTTCTCATTCCTTTCTAACAGTTGTTAGGATAGAAATTTATGTGAGGCCAGAAATCCTTATTTGTTTTGTTCTCAAAGGGTCTGATACAAGTAGAAGCTCATTAAATATTTGATAAAAGAAAGAACGCAGAAGTCATATATGCAAGTCTCCTCTTCGTCTGCCTGTGAGTGCCGAAACCCACGTCCAAACATACTGAGCCTGTTTCTGGGTCCGATGACCAACGTTTTTTTTGCACTCAGCTCTCTGTTCCCTTTTTCCTCTCTACTTTCACTTCATGATCATCTGGGGCCTCAGTGTTTTTCTGTATTTCTCTAGCACCTGAAGATTTCCTTTTATTTTTTGTGACATCTGCTATGCATTAAATATTCTTAAAAATTATATATCATCTACGTTTTTCTTTCTTTTTCTTTCTTTTCTTTTTTGTCTTTTTGAGACAGAGTCTTGATATGTGGTTCAGGCTGATCCTGAGCTCACTTTGTAGTCCATGCTGGTTTTGAACTTGTAGCGGTCTTCCTGCCTCACCCTCCTGAGTGATGGGATTATGGGAGTGTACCACCACACTCGGCTTCATCTAGTATTTCTATATGTTTTCAATGGGAGTAGTTCTGTATTACCTCAGTCTATCTCGTCAGAATTTGAAGTCATATATTTTAATCTTTTATCCATCTGGAATTACTTATGACATACAGTGTGAGGTAAGGGTATCTTTTTCTTCCCCCCACCAAATATTTAGCCCATTACTCAGTAACAACGATTGAAAAATATCATTCTTCCTCTTTGATTTGAGTTCCTATGTTTATTAAACCTCAAGTATTATATGAACTTAGATCTGTTTTTTGAATTTTCCGTTTTGTTTCATAAATCTGTTTCCCTGCCACTTCCTATCTGGGTAGTTAATACGTTTCAGTATCTGGTATGCTTTGTATTCACTCATTTATTCTTTTTTGTTCTTATTGCTATTCTTCTTTTTTCTTTTTCTTTTGTTTTTTTGAGAGAAGGGTTTGCTGTGTAGTTAACGCTGCCCTTGAACTCACTATGTGGACCAGGCTGGCCTTGAACTTGTGGCAGTCTTCCTGCTTTAGCCTCCTCCTGCCTCAGCCTTCTGAGTGCTGAGATTAGAAGCATGCGCCACCATGCCTGGCTGTCATTACTGTTCTTGCTTATTTATTAATTGACTTTAGATGACTTTGTCAAGTTTCATTGTAAATGCCATTGATAATTTGATGGCAGTGTTAACTTGAACTTGGTAATAATTGATAACTTTTATAATTTTTAGATTGTAACTATTAACACGACCATTGTGTATAATGATTTGATTTTCTAAATGTATCTGTTAGGTTGTTAGAATATCAAAAGGGTAGAGTGTAAGCCTGTACAAAATCATGTACTATGTATTTCTTTTTTTTTTAATTTTTATTTTAAAGAGAATAAAATCAAGCAAAATAAAGCAGAATAAAACCAATCAAAACAAACCTGTGTAAGTGACACAGGGCTTCAAAACAATAGGAAATCAACAATGGTTACTATGATGCCTCTTGTTGTCTTCGAAATAGCTATGCATACCTTCAGACATAGTAAAAAAGCAAACAAAACAGAACAGAATAGAAACAATAAAGACAAAGCAATAAATACAATAAAGGACTTCAAAACAAGACAATAGTAAATCCAAAATGCCTACTGTAATATATCTTGCTATTTTTGAAATAACTGCCCATGCCATTGGGTATGCTAAAACAAAACAGAGTAAAACCCAACCCAACAAAACAATGAAAATGATACAGGACTTCAAAACAAGATAATAGAGAATTAACAATGGCTATTACCTTCAGAAGGAGATCCCCTATAGATGTCACATTGCGTATTGTTATCCTCTGAATAGATGATCAAACTACTGGCTTTACACCTGCAAAGTCAGTGAGACACTAAACACTGCAAGCATTAAATTGTATTTTACCTCAGTAGCTGTCATCGCAGTCTGTGTTTCTCCAGATCAGCTGGTTGCTTACGGTGGGTGGGGGTGTCGGGGGTTCGCTCTTCTTGGTTCCCTGCCTGCGCGCCAGAAGGGGCCAGCATCTGGCTGTCTCCTCAGTGGCCCGTGTCTGGCGCTGATTTGTAGGGAAGACTTGCTTCTTGTTGACTTCTTGTTCTCTTTACTGCTATGTGTTTCTGTGTGTGCTACATGTTTCCCTCTGATTCTTCCAGATGAATTTTTATTTTTTTATTTTTGCTTTTTTCCAGTATGATATTTTATTGTTGATTTTTTTTTAATCTAGTTGATCTGTCTTTTTGTGACAGTGGGGTATTGACATCCCTTATTACAGTTGTATTAGTGCTTCTTTGATTTTTCATGTCCATTAATACTTGTTTTATAAAGTTGGGAATTTTCATAATTTCCTAGACAGAGAGGTATAATTTTTCTTTGAAATACCAGATGCATTTTTAAAATATATTTACTGAGTTATAATTGGCATTCAAAAATTTCCCATATTAAGTGTGATTTGACATGTATTTACCTATTGCTATAGTTTATATTTAGACATTCCCTCAAATCCTCATGTGCTGAAAGGTGGTTTCTGGGAGGTGACTGGCTCATGGGGTGAGATACTCACCGGTGGGTTAGTCCACTGATGGGTTTATGGCTAAATGTGCTGCTGGGAGGTGAAGCCTGGGAGGAGGAGGTGGGTCACTGGGGCGTGGCCTGGAAGGCTCTACTTCCTCCCCTCCTCGATCTCTTCGCTTCTTGCCTGGCATGCCTTAAGAAAACTTCTGTACTACCCCTCTGCCACGTTGCCCTGCCTTGGAGCCAGCTGACTGTGGATGGAAACCTCTACAAAGTATAAGCCAAAATAATTTCTTCTCCTTTAATTTGGCAGTGTTGAGTATTTGTCTCGGTGACAAGGAAGTAACTAACTATGAAACCATCACCACAATCAAGATAAAGAACTTATTTGGCATGGGATGTGACTCAGTAGTAGAGAGCTTGCCTAGCATTTGTGAAACCTAGGTTTAATTTCAGCACCAGAAAACTGCAATGAAACAGCATATCCATCAGCCCAAAATGTTTCCTAATGTTTCTTTGTAATACTTCCAGTTCCTTTCCACTATCTTGCCTTATATATTAGTTTGACTTTTCTAGAGTTTTATATAAATAGAATCACATGTACTTTTTGATCTAGTTTTTTTCTGTCTGCATGATTATTTGAGTTATCTGTTCATCCATGATATATATGACTGATAATACATTATATGGCTATACCACAATTTGCCTACTTACCTGCCGTTGGACATTTAAGTTGCTTTCCGTTTTTGGCCATTACAGATAAAGTAGTGGTGAACAGTTCTGTGGAAGTCTTTGTATGAACACATGCATTCATCTTTTTTGGATAAATAACTAAAATTTGAGAGTGGAATTCCCAAAGATGAGAGTGAAATAGCTGAATGATGCTGCAAATGTATGATTAACTCTTTTTTTTTTTTTTTTTTTTTTTTTTTTGAGACAGGGTCTCACTGTGTAGTTTGGGCTACTCTTGAACTCACAGTGATCCTCCTACCTCAGTCTCTCAAGTGCTGGGATTACAGGCGTGTGCCACCAGGCCTGGCATATGGTTAAGTTTTTAATAAATAGCCAGACTGTTTTTCAAATGTTTGTGCCACTGTACATTTATCCTAGCAGTGCATGAGTGTTCTAGTTTCTCCAGTTCCATTTTCTACCAGCATTTGATATGACCAGTATTCTTAATTTTAGTCACTGTAATAGATATGTAGTCCTTTATAATTTTTAGTCTTAAAATCCAGAAGCATAGACTGTCTCCATTTATTTGTGTCATCTGTGTCCTTCCCTAGTCTACAAATTTCTTTATATTAAAATCATATATATTTTTAAAAGTTTGCTTTTCTGTATTTGTAATTTTTTATTATGAAAGATAAGTTTTTTCATTTTCATTTTATTTCCTCGTTTTTGTTGATTATAAGAAAACTGTCCCCATCTCATAGGAATTGAACCTGGGACCTTGTGCACCGTAGGCAAGTGCTCTGTCACTGAGGTATATATATCTCCAGTCCCTGTGATTTTTATGTTTTTTTTGCAAGTCACAATTTTACTAAACTATTTTTTTTTAAGACAAAGTCTTGCTGTGTAGTCCAGGTGGGCCTCGAACTCATGGCAATCCTTCTACCTCTACTTTCAGAGTTCTGGGATTATAGGTGTGTGACACCAGGCCCAGTTGAACTCTTTTAAAATTAGTTCTCATAGTGTTTTTAGTTAATTCTCTTCTCTTGGGCTTCAGGTATAAACCACAAATTATGAATATTTTAGCTCTTCTTTCCCCATACTTGAATCCTTTATTTGTTTTTCCTGTCTTACTACACTGGTCAGAACTTCAAAGTAATGATACATAATAATAGTAAGTGCACCTTTGTCTTGGTCCTGACTGAAGTGAGAAAGTTTCTAGACTTTCATCATTGAGTATGTTGTTTGGTGCTAGACGTAGAGAAGAGATGTTCTTCATTATATTAGAGTAGACTCTACCTGAGGTACTAGGAGGTTTGCTCTTTTTATAGTTTTTCATTCAAGAATATGTAGAATATCAGTCCTTTACATGTTAATCAAAATAATCATACAATTTTTTGTTTCTGGTATGGGGAATTGAACTCAGGGCGTCACGCTTGCCAGGCAGGCACTGTGCTGCTGAGCTGCATCCCCAGCCCACACGTTGATGAAGTTGTTTTGGTTCTAAGACTCAAACTTAGGACCTTGAGCTTGCCAGGCAGGCACTGCATCACTGAGCTAAATCCCTGGCCTTTTTATTTTTTTGAGACAGAGTCTTGCTTTGTAATTTAGGCTGGACCTGAACGCACAGTGCAGCCCAAGCTGACTTTGAACTTGTGGCAATCCTTCTGCCTCAGTCTCCCGAGTGCTGGGATTATAGGTGTGTACCACCATGTCTGGCAAAATAACAAAATGGTTTTTCTGCTTTGACTATCAATTAACATGTTAATTTCTGAGGTATAATTCACATACCTACAATTCACCCTTGGAAAATATACTACTTAGTGTTTTTTGGTGTATTCATAGCATGGTGCATCCACCATTAAAATTAATTTTAGAACATTTTTGTCATCCTCTAAAGGAACTCTATATTCTTTAGCAGTCACTTCCCATTCCCCAGTCTTGCTGGGACAAAGAATCTATTTTTCATTGGTATAGATTTGCCTATTCTGTACAATTGTTATAAATAGAATTTTACAACACATAGCCCTTTGTGACTGACTTCTTTCAATGAACATCATATTTTTATGTTTCACCCATGTTGTCGTGTTTATCAGTTTTTTATTCCTTTATTCCTTTTTTTTTTGTACCAGGAATCGAACTCAGGACCTTGTGCTGGCCAGGCACTTATACTGCTGAGCTATATCCCTGGCTTTATTCCTTTTTGTGATTAAATAAATATTCTGTTGTATGCACATACCAGATTTTATTTACTGATTCATCAATTGGTGGACACAGAGTTGTTTTCAATTTTCAGTTACTGTGAACAATGCTGCCGTGATCGTTGGTGTACAGGTTTCTCTGTGGACATGTGCTTTTATTTCCCTAGGAATGGAATTACTGGGTCATATGGCAACTCTTGTGATTATTTTTGAGGAACTGCCAGACTGATTTTCAGCATCAGCACCATTTCGTGTTCCCAGCATGTCGTGAGGATTCCGGTTTCCCTGTATCCTCATCAACACTTACTATGTGTATCTTTTCAGTGATAGTTATTCTGGTGAGTATGAAGTGGTATCTTATTGCAGTTTTATAATTGACTAAGTTTAAATCACATTCTTGGAATGTTGGTGATATTGGAAGTTGGTGATTCTATTTGGTGATGTAAAGTTCTTTAATATTTTATTTTACGTTTTTGTATCTAAGTTTAAAAATGATATTTCTCTGAACATCTCTGTCATTGTATTTGCCTTTGTAGCAAAGCTGGTCTTGCTTTATAAAATGAAGTGGGGAGTTTCCATTCTTTTCTATGTTCTGGAATAGTTTAAGTAGCATGAGAAATAGCTGGTCCTTGTAGACTTGGTAGAATTAGCCCATCTGGGCCTTTCCATGTTTGGAAATAGTTATTTGATAACCATTTCAATTTATTCCATGCTTATATGTTTATTCAGGAATTTTTCAACTGCTTTTGGAGTCAAATCTAGTAATTTATTTTCCAAGAAAATAATCTTTACCCAGATTTTCATTTTTTAAGCATAGAGTTATATATGGCAATCCCTAAAAGTATATTAAAAATTTCCATATGTGGTGGTATCATCTTTCTAATTTCTAATAGCAGACATTTATTCTTACTCTTTGCCTGGATTTGCTTGCTTTCTTGATATTTGTGAAAGTGATGATAAATAATCAGTCATATTTATTGAACATTCACTGTGTGTTAGATCCTGTGCTAAGTACCTTTGGTGCATTGTTTAATTGTTAAAATCTTTACAATTCTGTGAATTAATACTGTGATTCTCATTTTTAAGATGGTTGAGTGGTCAAGACATTTAATTTGTCTAAAGTTACACAGCTGTAAAACCCAGAGCTGGGATTCAAATAGGATCAGTCAGCTGTCAAAGCTGATATTCTTATTTGTTTACTGCTTGAGTCTTCTGCTTGTTTTTGAACACTTGTTTTCTAACTCTCAATTTTTTTTATTTTTACTGGTTTCTTAAGCTGTTTTTGTCATCCTTCTAGTTTTTTTACTCCAATGCTCACATTCAGCTAATATTTTCTTATTTCTGTTTAGCAATGAAACTACTTAAGGCAATGACTTTTCCTCTCCAGAATAGCTTTGACCACATAGGAATGTGCACTATCCTTGTCAGCATTATTACAGTGACTGTTATCCTTGTAGTTTTGACATTCCTTTTGTTCCTGTAGTTATTAATGAGTTGGTTTTTAATTTCTAGATTAGGTCCTTAAGAAAATATTTTATGAAAGTTAATGACCAATTTTATTGCAGCTGATAGGGTTTTCTGTTTGTTTTTAAAAATAGTCTCATATGTGTGTAAGATTGCCATGTCAGTGTTCCATGGATGACTAAAAAACTATTTTTAGTGTACAGAGTTCAACATTTTTATTAAATCAGTCTATTGTGATTGTATTATTTGGAAAGTCTATATCCTTGTTTTGTTTATGCCTGCTTGGGACAAAAAACACATTAGTGGAAGATTAACGTATATCTCTCAATCTTTGACAAATTAAACTATATAGTCATTTAGCTTTTTAAAATTAAATATATAAAAGCATATAAAGCAATTGAATGCAAAGTAAAAACTGGGTCACAAAATAATATCAGAAAAGTAGAATTCAGAGCAGAACGAATTGTGTAGTCAGCTGGCGGTTTGTTTATTTTTGTGTGCATGTTGGTGATTGAACCCAGGGCCTCACACATAATAAGCATATTCTCTACCACTGAGTTACATTGCATCCCAGAGCTAGTTATTTTCCACTGACACTAAAAAAGTACACCGTACCATAAACTTGAATAGAGTGTGATGTGGACCTTGGTCTCAGTGCACAGAGGGAGTTGAATAGATGACCTCTCAGTTGCTTCCTGGACTCACACTCTATGGTGGTTTTGGGGTTCATTATTAAGTATTTTCAGAGCTAGAAGTAACTGAGAATAAGGATTAGAAGTGAAGGAAAGGACAAGATGATGGTTCCTCGCCCGAAGCTGGAGCAGTTTGGGCTGACAGCTGGGACCGAGTTTATTGCTTTGGCTCATTCCCGTCTTTACATGAGCATCTGCCTCATTGCCTTTTGGCCTGGCAAAGGAGATTTGCTGAAATACAAGTAAGCCTGCAAGGACAAGATGGTGAGGCCACAAGGACTTGCTGCCGCAGGGTGCCACCTCCTGTAATCAAATATGACCCCAAATGGCTGGGTTTGGCTCGGGAAACAGCAGCCCCCGGGAGCTCTCAGCTCTCAGGAAGAGCATTGTCGTAGATGGCTTCCTACGGGAACGGCAGGCGACCCGGCTTCGCGCCTGCCTCTGTCTCTCCGCATCCTCTCGCCAAGGGCTGATTAATACATGTAGGAAAGACAGGATGCCGAAGAGAGGACTGTGTTTCAGAGAGTACCAGGAGCACAAGAAGGGTTGCAAGTTAGTGAACTACGCAGCCAATTTAAGAAATTGGGAAAAATTTTAACAGAATAAGCAAGAAAAAAGGGGGGAGGGTATAAGAAGAGAGAAAAATAAAGGCAGAAGCTGTCGAACTAAAAAACAAATATTCAACACAAGATCAACCAAAGCCAAGAGCGAGTTGTTTGGAAAGATGAAAATAAGCAAGTATCTAGACAGACTGGTCAAGAAAAAAAGAGGAGACAAATAAACAACATTAGGAATGAAAAAGAAACATAAATAGAGATCCAACAAACTGAAAGAAAAAGGGCTGGGAGTGTAGTTCAGCGGCAGAACATTTGCTTAGCATGTGCAAGATCTGTTTTCAATCCCCAGCACCACCCATCAAAAAAAGAATAGTTAATACTGTGAACAACTTTAGGTTAATAATACATTTGAAAAATATCATCTCTATGTTATCTTTACCAAACCCTTGGAAATTTTTCATAGAGGTCCACAGACCACTTGGATCAAAATCCTTTGTGGAGGGCATTGTGGTACATGACTGTAATCCCAGCACTCAGGAGCCTGAGGCAGGAGGATTGCTGTGAGTTCAAAGTCAGCCTGAACTACACAGTGAGACCCTGTCTCAAACCCCTAATCCTTTATGGAGACCAAAGGCAGATAAATTGGATTTTATCATAATTTTAAGATGGATGTGGTGGCATATCTGTAATTCTGGCACTCTGAGAGCTGAGACAGGAGAATAACAAGTTTAAACCTAGCCTGGGCAACTTAATGACTTAACAAGACCTGCTCTCAAAATTTTAAAAAAGGGCTGGGAATATAACTCAATGTGAAAGCCCTGGGTTCAATCCCTAGTACCAAAAAAAAAAAAGTTTTATAAAAGCTTGTGCTTCAAAGGACGATATCAAGAAAATGAAAAGGCAGCCCTCGGAATGGGAGAAAATATTTGCAATGTATCTGATAAAAGTTCAGAATGAAAAAACTTAGAGAATAGAAGAAAATATTTGCACATCATGTCTGATAAGGGTTTAGAATGAAAAGACAACCTACAGAATGGGAGAAAATATTTGCTAATCCTATCTGATAAAGGTTTAGAATATATAAAAATAAATACCTAAATAAGTCTTATAACTAAATATTAAAAAGACAACCCAATTTAAAAACAAGCAAAGGACTTGAGTAGATATTTCTCCAAAGAAGATATACAGATAACTAATAAACATATAAAAAGATGCTAAAGATGGTTAGCCTTCAGGGGAATGCAAATCAAAACCACAGTGAAATACTACTTCATGCCTGCAAGAATGGCTTTAGTCAAAAGGACAGATAATAACAAACATTGTTGAAGATGTGGAGGAATCGGAACCCTATACACTGCTGGTGGGAATGCAAAATGGTGCAACCACTTTTGAAAATAGTTCCTCAAAAGGTTAAACACAGAGTTGTGGTATGACCCATCAATTCCAAAACTCCTAGGTACATACCTAAGAAAAACAAAAAACATAGCCATTCAAAAACCTGTCTATAAATGTTCATAAGAGCATTATTCATAATACCTGTAACCAAAAAGTGGTTACAGGCAAATGTTCACCAGCTAATGAATGGATAAGTAAAATTATGGTATACTCATACAGTGAAGTGTTATTCAGCTGTAAAAAGCAGTGGAGTAGTGATACATGCTAAGATGTGGGTATACCTTGAAAACATGATACTAACTGAAAGAAGTGAGTCAGAGTCACATCGTCACATCTTACATAGTTCTATTTACATGAGGAATTTAGAATGGGCAAATTTGTACAGACAGAAAACAGACTAATAATAGCCAAAGACCAAAGGGAACAATGAGTGGGGAGTGGCTACTAATGGGTACGGGTTTCTCTTTGGGGCAGTGAAAACACTGTACTAGAATTAGATAGTGATGATGCACAACTTTGTGGATATGCTAAACTAAAACCACGGAACCCTTCCCTTCCCTCCTCTCCCCATCCTTCTGCCTTTCCTTTCTGTGGTGTTGGGATTCAAACTCTGGGCATCACACCTGCTAGGCAATCACTCTGCCATTGAAAGAAACCCTGGAATCATACACTTGAATGGGTAGATTGTAGTCTGGGTAATTCGGTGAGACCTTGTTTCAAAGTAAAAGTAAATAAATAAATGAAGAGAGTTGATAATGAAGCTTAGTATGAGATCCTGTTTTAATTCTTCATACCAAACAACAACAACAGAACAGAGTTGTATGGTGTGTGAATTATATACGAAGTTTTAAAAACCCGACCTTGTGGGAAATGGGAAACGCTTAATAAAATACGTATTTCCGAGTCCGCTCCTGGCTTCATGGAGTCACATCTCTGGGTGTGGGGACTAGGAATCTGCATTTCAGTGAGTGCTTTAGATGACACAAAGGCACCCAGAGTTTTAAGAGTCATTATTGCGTTTCCTTCCAGTAGAATCACAGGTAATAAATGTAGAGAGAACGGCGAATATAGAAAGTCACCGTTTGTCAGAGAGTTCCCAGTAATGGTAGTTACAGGCTGGAATCGTGAGGCCCGCTAAAGTTATTGAGTGAAAAACCAGGTGCTGTGGCATATGCCTATAATCCCAGCACTCTGGGAGGCTGAGGCTAAAGGATATCAAGTTCAAGTCCAGCCTGGACAACTTAATGACTTAGTGAAACCCTTTTCCAAATGTAAAATTAAAAAAAGGGTTGTGGGGTGCAGCTCAGTGCAAAGGCTGTGCGTTTAATCCTCAGTACTGCAAAAAGGGGAAAAAAAGTTAATGGGTGAAAATATGATGAGAAGTAGGGTCTTCATACAGTCCTACTCGGAGCCTCTTCCTGCAGTTATAATAAAAGTTTTAAAAAAGTATTTTATAGTGAAGAAACCTGGCAGATGCCACCTCAACTGAGTGGTCAGAATTAACATCACCAGTAACAGGACATCCCGACTTCGTGTGCCGTCTGAGAGCGCACACTCAGAACGACACACCAGGGCTTCTGTGGGATTCTTGCTAAAAATACATCTGAATTTAATCATGAAGAAAGGACAGATAAACTGGGTGTGGTGGTGCTTGTCTGTAATCCCAGCACTCAGGAGGCTGAGGCTGGAGGATTGCCATTAGTTCGAGGCCAGCCTGGGCTACATAGTGAGACCCTGTCTCAAAACCAAAAACAAAAAGAATAGAATAGAAAAGAAAAAAGAAAAGGGAAACCAAAACAGATAAACCCAAAAGGAAGAGATTCTAGAAAATAACTGGACAGCACTCTTCAAGAGTATCAAGGTCATTAAAGACTGACAAACTATCCCAGACTAAAAGAGACTAAAGACGTGTGAAACACACATGCAAGGTAAGAGTCTGGACTGGATCCATCCTGGGCCAGAGAAGGACCTAAAGGGGGGACAGTTGTTACAATTTGATTAAGTTTGCAGATCAGATAAATGGTATTGTATCAATTTCAATTCCCTGGATTTGATCACCATAGAATAACTCAGATCTTCGGTGTCTGGGGAAACTGAGTAAAGGATACACAGAAATTCTTTGAACCATTTTCATAAACCTGAAATTATTTCTTGCTTTCTTCCTTTTTTTTTTTTGGTGGTGGTGGGTACCGGGAATCAAACTTATGACCTTGCACTTTCCAGGAAGGTGCTTATGCCACTGAGCTATATCCCTGGCCCTGGGCCTGAAATTATTTCAAGTTGACCTGTTTTTTAAAAAGTCACAGCCTCGAGTGCCATGAGACCTAGTTTGAAACCCTTGGGTGTAGTGGGAAGATCTTGGGTTTTGGAGTCATACAAGCCTTAGCTGGATTCTCCATTATATACTAGCTGGAACAGGAATCTTTCTTGGCCTCAGTTTCCTCATGTGTGAAATGGGAGCAATCATATCTGTACCCTGGAATCACTGGACATAGGAAGTGATGGGTGTGAAGTGCTAAATGTAGTGCTTGCATTCCCAGTGGCCTGGGAAGAAATGCCAGACCTCGCCAGCTGTCCAGGTACTTTAGACATTCCCCACACTTTGGTTCCAGTCCCCTCTTGCCTTGGAGTAAAAGAATGAATCCTCTCTTCTGGGCTATTTCAGCCTGGCAGGAAGCCACCTTGGCCCCCTTGGTCTGGTAGCTGCAAAAAGGTGCATCCCAGGGGAGGAAGGATTCTGAGCAAGCTTGAGGTGGGGAAGTGGCCCTGGCAAGGACGGAGAGCACCGTGGGGCCCCCGGGAAGCAGGCTGGCCTAGGAGCTTTCTCACAGGCTCTGCTTGGCAGGCCGCTTAAAGTTACACTGACTTCAAACAAAAAGGGTTTTCAGACACAAAAGAGGGCTCAACCTGGCTAATGCCAGGCCTGGCTTGGCGTTTGAGTGCAGAAATCCAGCTTCTCTGAGCTGGCAGACAAGCCAGCCCATCCCTGGTAGCTCTCCTGCCCCCATTCCAGGAATGCCAAGGACCTGCCTTGGAGCTCGCCTCTGGCTGCTCCATTGCTGACCCTGGACCTGTTACTCGTCGGGTAGATCCAAGCCAGCACACCCGGGGCCTGTATACTGCTGGCAGTTGCGACTGCACTGCAGACTCAGGGCTGGCGGGCCTCGCACCTGTCTCAGCTCCTCCTCTCTTTGAAGTATGTGGCTGTATGTGCTGGGATGGTTTCTTTACTGATTATTTCCTCTCCAGCTTTATTGAGATATAATTGACAAATAAAATTGTAAATATTACCAGGCATGGTGGCTCACACCTGTAATCTCAGTTCTTGGGAGACTGAAACAGGAGGGTTACAAGGTCAAGGCCAGCCTAGGACATATAGCGAGACCTTGTTTCAACCAAACCAAACCAAAAAGAAGAGATCATTCATTTACCAAATATATCATATTTTGATATACATGTACAGTTTGCCCTCTGCATCAGCAGGCTGTGAATGCAACCGAGACTGAAAATGTTAACAAAATAAGCTGGACACATACAGACTTCTTCTTGTCATTATTCCCTAAATAATATAGTATATCAACTACTAATGGGGTGTTTGCATTGTTTTAGGTATTATAAGTAATCTTGAGGTAATTTAAAGTATATAGGAGATAAAAAAATTAAAAAAAATAAAGTACATGGGAGAATGTGCATACAGTTGATGCAAGTATTATGCCGTTTTACATAGGGGTCTTGCGCACCCCCAGATTTTGGTATGCATGGTGGGACCCTGGAAACAATCCCCTGTGGATACTAAGGAACCACTGTATTTTTTCCCCCAGCTTTATTGGCGTTTATTTGGTGAACAAAAATTATTATTATTTTTTATTTTAAAGAGAATAAAACAAAACAAAACAATTCAGAACAAAGCAGATCAGAACAGAACAATGCAAGCAACACAGGACTTCAAAACAAGACACCAGGAAATCAACAGTGCCTACCATAATGACTCTTGTTTTCTTTGAAATAGTTGTCCATACCTTCAGACACAATAAATTCAAATGAAACAAAACAGTATAAAACTAATCAAAACTGAAGAATGAAAGCATTATGGGCCTTCGAAACCAGACAATAGGAAATCAATAAGAGCTACCATAATGTCTGTTGTTTTCCTTGTAATAGCTGGCCATACCTTCACACGTATTAAAATCAAATAATAGAAAACAGACTAAAACTAATCAAAACAGTATAAAAGCTTTCTTGGACTTCAAAACAAGATGATACGAAATCAGCAATGCCTATCATAATGTCTTGTTTTCTTCAAAGTAGCTGTTCATACCATCGAACATAATAAAATCAATTCTTATAAATTCTTTAGGAGAAGTTCTAGGTATTTATAAGACTATACCTGTATATCCTTTCTGTATTAGAGGGAAAAACAAAACAAAACAAAACATAAGAAAAACAGGAAGCAAAAGAGACAAATAAATAACAATAACAAAGAACCCAAAATAATAATATAGGCTTTCACAACAAGGTGGTAGGAACATAATGAAAATTGTTATTTTGCTTAGTTACGTTCAAAAGAGTTACTCAGATTATCAGGTATAGACTTGCAAAATTGATCTTATCCTATGAATGTTAACTGTTTTGTTCCAAGAACTAATAGATTCAGTAGTAAAATCATCCCAGCTATCCTAAGTGTATATATACAAATTTATATTGTTTTCCTTTTCCCTTCTTTCTTTTCTCCTTTTCCCTGAGTTATTTTTTACCCTTTGAGCAGTTTCTTACCACTTCACAATATTTATTGAAGATTTTGTATCTTATTTACCCTTTCAGTTTCTTACACTAGGGAAACATGGTATTTACACATGTGAGTTTGATTTTTTTTCCTCTTATGAGTATGGTCTCAAGTCACGTCCATTTACCTGTAAAAGCCTCAATGTGATCCTTCTTTATAGCTGAGTAATACTCCATTGTATAAAAATACCACATCTTTTTTATCTGTTCCTCAGTTGATGGGCATTTGGGTTATTCCCAAGATTTAGCTATTAAAATTGCGCTGCTATAAACATGGGTGCATATGTATCACTGTGGTATGATGTTTTCAATTCTTTTTTTTTTTTTTTGGTACCGGGAATTAAACTTACAACCTCGCACCTGCCAGGCAGGTGCTTAGGCTACTGAGCTAAAGTCCCGGCCCTATTTTTTGAGGCAGGGTCTCACTATGCAGTTCAGGCTGGCCTTGAACTCACTTTGTAGCCCAAGCTGGTTTCAAACTCACAACAATCCTCTTGCCTCAGCCTCCCTAATGCTGGGATTGAAGGCGTGCACCAGCACACTGGGCTTGATGTTTTCAGTTCTTCTGGGAATATGCCTAGAAGCAGAGTAGCTAGATCAAATGGGACTTCCAATCCCAGCTTTTTGAGGAACCTCCAGACTGATTTCCACAATGGTGGCACCAGTCTACACTCCCACCAACAGTGCAGGAGAGTTCCTTTTTCCTCACAGCCTCTCTAGCATTTGTTATTGGTGGTTTTCTTGATCCTGGCCATTATTTCTGGAGATGAAATCTCAGTGTTGTTTTAACTTGCATTTCTCTAATGACCAATGATGCTGAACATTTTTTCATGTATTTATTTGCCATTTGTATTTCTTTAGCTGGGAAGTGTCTATTCATCTTAGATGCCCATTTTTGGATTGGGTCTTTGAATTTTGGGGGACTGATTTTTAAAAATTCTTTTTATGTTCTAGATAGAAGTCCTTTGTCTGAGGGGCAGTTGACTAAGATTTTTTGCCAATTTGAGGGTTTTCTTTTCACTCTGTTGGAGATTTCTTTTGACATACAAAAACTTTTTAGTAAGACAAGATCCCAGTTGTTGATTCTGAGAAGCATTTCCCGTGCAATTTGATTTTTGTTCATGAATTCTCTGCCTACCCCTGTGTCTTCAAGATTTCTACCTACTTTGTCTTCCACCAGATTTAGTTTTCTGTTTTAATATTTAGATCTTTGATCCATTTTGACTTTAGTTTGGTGCACGGTGATAGGCATGGGTCTAGTTTTAGTTTTCAGCATATGAAAAGCCGGTTTTTCCAGCACCACTTATTAAAGAGGCTGTCTTTCTTCCAGTGTACGTGTTTGACCCTTTTTCAAATATAAGGTGGCTGAATGTGTTTGTAGTTGTGGCTGTATCTTCTAATCTATTCCACTGATCTTCAGGTCTGTTTTTATTCCAGTACCATGCTGATTTTATCACAGAAGCTTTGTAGTATAACTTCAAGTCAGGGATTGTGATGTCTCCTGCCTTGCCTTTGTTGCCCAGAACTGCCTTTTTTATTCTAGGTCTCTTCTGGTTCCAGATGAATTTTAGGAATGATTTCTTTAGATCTGTGAGGTATGTTGATAGTACTTTGATTGGAATTGCATTAAATCTGTCTTAACAATTTTGGGAGAATGGCCATTTTCACAATGCTCCTATCCATGAACAAGGAATGTATTTCCATTTTCTGAGATCCTCTTTGATTTCTTTTTTGAGAGTACTGTAATTTTCACTGAATAGATCTTTTACTTTCTTTGTTAGATTGATTCCTAAGTATTTCACTTTTTTTGGATGCTATTGTGAAGGGTGTGGTTTCTTTTCTCAGTGAGTTTGTTGTTTGTGTACAGGAATGCTATTGATTTTTGAGTGTTGGTTTTGTATTCAACTATATTACTGAACTCGGTTATTACGTCTTTTGTATCCAACTATATTACTGAATTCAGTTATTACATCCAACTATATTACTGAATTCGATTATTACATCTAGAAGTGTTTCAATGGAGTTTTGGGGCTCTTCAATGTAGAGTATTATGTCATCTGCAAATAATGATAATTTAATTTCTTCCTTTCCTATGCTTATTCCTTTTATTTCTCTCTCTTGTTTAATTGCTCTGGCTAATGTTTCCAGCACTATATTGAATAGGAGTTGTGATAGTGGACAGCCTTGCCTTGTTCCTGATTTTAGAGTGAAAGCTTTCAATTTTTGACCATTTAATATGATGCTGGCTGTTGGTTTGTCATAGGTGGCTTTTATCAGATTGAGGTAAAGACCATTGATTCCGATTTTCTGTAGGGTTCTTATAATGAATGAGTTTTGGACTTTATCAAAAGCTTTTTCTGCATCTATTAAAATGATCTTGTGATTCTTATCTTTGGCTCTCTTGATATGGTGTATTACATTTATTGATTTGTATATGTTGAACCATCCCTGCATTCCTGGGATGAATTCCACTTGATCATGGCATGTAATCTTCTTGACGACTTGCTGCATTCTGTTTGCAAGTATTTTATTGAGGATTTTTGCATCTGTGTTCATTAGGGAGATTGGCCTGTAGTTCTCTTTTTTGGTTGGGTCTTTCTCTGGTTTTGGTATGAGGGTAATACTTGCTTCCAGGAATGAGTTAGGGAGAATTGCTTCCCTTTCAATTTCATTGAAGAGTTTGAGGAGTGTTGGAATTAAGTCTTGCATGAATTTCTTGTAGAATTCAGCAATGAATCCATCAAGACCTGGGCTTTTCTTTGTTGGTAAGATTCTAATAACATTTTCAATTTCATTAACTGAAATTGGGTTTTTCAGCAGTTTTATATCTTTTTTTTTTTTTTTTTTTTGTGGCACTGGGGATCTAACTCACAACTTTGTGCCTGCCAGGCAGGCGCTTAAGCCACTGAGCCAAACTCCCAGCCCTAGTTTTTTTTGAGGCAGGGTCGCATTATGTAGCTCAGGCTGGCTTTGTGCTAGTTTTACATCTTCTTGATCCAGCTTTGGTAAGTCATATATTTCTATAAGTCTGTCCATTTCTTCTGTGTTATTGAACCTATGAGAGTAAAGGTTTTTGAAGTAGGTATTGATGATCTTCTGTATTTCCACAGGGTCTGTAGTAATTTCACCTTTTTCATTTCTTATTGCATGAATTTGAGTTTTTTCTTTCCTTTTTCTAATAAGGTTGGCTAGAGGCTTATCAATTTTATTTACTCTTTTAAAAAACCAACTCTTTGATTCATTAATTCTTTGTATTGTTTTCTTAGTCTCTAGTGTGCTAATTTCTGCTCTGATCTTTATAATTTCCTCCCTTCTTTTGACTTTGGGCTTGGCTTGCTCTTCTTTTTCTAGATGGTTGAGGTAACATCAGGTTATTTATTTGTGTTTGTTCTGTTTTCCTGATGTGGGAATTCATCACAATAAATTTCCCTCTGAGCACTGCTTTCGTTGCATCTCACAGGTTCTGGTAAGTTGTATTTGTATTTTTGTTTGCTTGTAGATATTGTTTAATTTCCTCTGTGACCCATTGATTGTTCAGGAGTGTATTATTTAATTTCCATGTGTTTATGAAGTTTTTGCAGGTTTTTTTGGTCATTAATTTCGAGTTTCATGGCACTATGATCATATAATATGCATGGGATAATTTCAATTCTTTTGCATTTACACAAGCATGTTTTATGGACTAGTATATGATCTATTTTAGAGAATGTCCCGTATGAAGCTGAGAAGAATGTATATGCTGATGTTGGGCAGAACACTGTACATGTCTACTAAGTCAATTTGTTTACAAGTTTGATTCAGTTCTGTTGTTTCTTTGCTGATTTTCTGTCTAGTTGATCTGTCTCTTTGTGTCAGTAGAGTGTTAAAGTCCCCAGTTATAATTGTGCTATTGTTTATTTGATTTTTCATTTCTATTATTTTTTTTATATAGCTGGGTGCTCCCATATTTGGTGCATATATATTTGTTATCTCTTCCTCTTGAAGTTTTCCCCTAACCAGTATGTAGTGACCTTCTTTATCTCTTTTGATCATTCTTGGTTTGAAGTGCACTGCATTGGGTAGTACTATGTACCCCCAAGTCCTCATATACTTTTGATGGGGCTGAGTCTGGTGCTTGCTTGTGATAGGTTTGTTGTCTAGTGCCAGGATTAGTGATGTAGTGCTGCACCCACCCAGGGGTGGAGCTGAGATACAGTGTAAAGGAGGCGGGTCTTCCTCTTGCTTGCTTCTGTGTTTCTGCCTGCACGTGCTCTCTCTCTCGCCAGCGTGCCTTGTGGTTGCAGCCGCCCTGAACAACAGCCCTGCCACACCATGCTGCCTTGGGGCCAACTGAGTATGGACTGAAAGCCCCAAGAAACTGTAAGAAATAAACCTTTCCTTCCCTAATTTTGGGCATCAGGTATTTTGTCTTGGCAACGAGTAAAGAGTAACTAAGACATACACATTGTCTGCAAACAGAATAGCTACCCCTGCATTTTTTTGGGGCGGGTGGTTCCTGTGGCATGAAGTATTGTTTTCCATACTTTGACTTTCAGTCTATGAATTTCCTTTTGGGTTAGATGGGTTTCTTGTATACAGCATATGTTTGGATGTTGTTATTTGATCCATTCTGCCAGTCTGTTTCCTTTAATTGGTGAATTGAGGCCATTTACATTAA
Source organism: Dasyprocta punctata (assembly GCA_004363535.1). NCBI lineage: Eukaryota > Metazoa > Chordata > Mammalia > Rodentia > Dasyproctidae > Dasyprocta > Dasyprocta punctata. The sequence goes on along the minus strand of RJWM01014067.1, from coordinate 8,779 downwards.
TGGTTATAACTGATATATATTGGCTTATTTTTGTCATGTTATCTTTCTGCTGTTGTTTCTTTACCTTTCCCCTCTGTGTAAATGTTTGCCTTGCTTTGTGATTTTTTTCTGTTGGTGTTCTTGAAGTTGTTAGTTATTTTTATGTCTATATAGAATATCTTTCAGTATTCTTTGTAGGGTTGGTTTGGTGGTCATAAAGTTTTAAAGCTGTTCTTCGTTATGGAAGTATCTTATTTCTTCATTAGTTTTGAAGGACAGTTTTTCAGGGTGCATCAATCTGGGTTGGAAGTCGTTTTCCTTTAGTGTTTGAAATACTTCACTCCATGGTTTTCTTGACTTCATTGTAGGTGTTGAAAAGTCTGCTGTGATTTTGATGGGCTTTCCTTTATAGGTGATCTGTCTCTTTTCTCTAACAGCTTTTAATAATTCTGTTCTTATGTTGAATTTCTGGGATGTTGATTTTTTTTATAATTTTTTTAAAATTTTTTATTTTGAAGAGAATAAAACCAAATGAAATAAAACAGAAGAGTCAATCAAAACAAAATAATCTACATGGCACATTTCTTCAAAAAAAGATAAAAGCAAATCAATAGTGGCTACCATAATGCCTTTTGTTATCTTCCAAATAACTGCCCATACCATCAGGCATAATAAAATTGAACAAAATAGTACAGAATAAAACCAATAAAGACAAAACAATGAAAGTAATACAGGACTTCAAAACAATAGTAAAACAACAGTGGTTACCATAATGCCTCTTATTATCTTTTAAGTAGTTGCCTATCTCATCAGATATAATACAATCAAACAAATCAAAATAGAATAAAATCACTCAAAACAAAACAATGAAAGCAATACAAGGCTTCAAAACAAGGTAATAGGAGATCAACAATGGCTACCATAATGTATTTTGCTATCTTTGAAATAGCTGTCCATGCCATCAAATACAATAACATTAGACAAACCGAAACAGAATAAAACCAAACTAAACAGAACAATGAAAACAATACAGGATTCAAATTCTGAAATGTTAATTATTATATGTCTGGGCATAGACTTATTTTAGTTATGGCTAATTGGAGCTCTATATGCTTCACTTATGTGTATGTCAGTTTCCTTTCCCATGTTTATGTTTCGGAAATTTTCAGCTATTACTTCTGTAAATAGACTTTTGATATCATTTGTGTTGTCACCTTCTTTTTCATTTATACCTATCAATATATTGTTTTTCTTTGCATCACCTTGCAGCTGTTGAATTGTTATCTCCTGATTCCTTGTTATTTTAAAAAGATCTTCCTTGTTCACTTGCTGCAATCTTGTCATCGAGGTCTGAAAGTCTATCTTCATATTCACTGAGGTGGTTTTGCCAGCTTTCAATGGAATTTTTGATTTCTTGGCTATCTCTGTGAATCTGTTTCATGCCTTCTTTCTTAAATTGTTCATTCAAGGTTTCCATCGTTTTGCAGTGCTCCTCAATTATTTTTAACTATATCTTCTTTTAACGTGTTCAGCATTTCTTTTTTAATGTTTATCATTTATTCTTTTACCTGGGAGATTATTTCTGATCTGAGTTCCTTTACAGCTTCATGGAGTTGTTTTTTACTTCAGTTGCTATCACTTTAGAAGTTTCAAGTGTATGTCTTGCACTTTCTTCTGTGTCCGTGTGTCCTAGGCTTGGCTGGGATGCGCTGGAGGTGTGAGATTGCATTTTGCTCTTTCATTTTGTCATTTTCGTGTATTCCCAGGTCCCTAGTGGTACTCATAGACTGCTCAAATGGGGGCAGTATGCTGCGCAGACCTTCAGCGCACCCACGTGGCACTCCAAAGCTCCCTGGCTGCTTGAGTTTGCTGGGTAGGACTCTACCAGGTTCTGAGTGGCGTACCAAGGCTGAACAGCTAGATGGAGTAAACTGTGCAGGACTTTAGCTCATACCACACAGCACACCAAAGCTCCCCAGCTGCTTGGGGTCACCAGGCAGGGCCCTACCAGGTTCTAGTTGAGGTGCTGAGGTTGCATAGCTAGCTGGAGTTCACCATGCAGGCCTGGAGCTCATGCCACTCAGCACAGGAGATTCCCCTGCACAGGAGGTTCCCCTGCCACAGAGAACCTGGGGTCGATGGGCAGGGCCCAGCCCGAACCCGAGCTGCTTCCAAAGGTCCCAGATGTTTGGGGATGCTGGGCGGGGCCCTACCAGGTTCCGAGCGAGGTGCTGAGGCTGCACTGCTAGGTAGATTTTGCTGTGTAGGCCTTCAGTGCACACGACTCAGTGCACAGACGTTGGCCAGGTACTTGGGGCCACTGGGCCTGATGAATAAAAATTATATGTATTTAAGATACACAACGTGATATTTTGATACAGAAATGTATTGTACAATTATTGCCACAATCAAGATAATTAGCATCTGCCTTCACATAGTTATTTTTTATGTGGTAAGAACATTTAAGATCTATTTTCATAGCAACTCTCAAGTGAACAATATATTTACTATTAACTGTAGTTACTATCCTATGCCATAGAGCCTCACAATTCATTTGTCCTGTCTAATTGATGAGTGACTTTGTACTCTTTGACCACAGTCTCCCCATTTCCAAGTTCCCTTAATTATTTTAAAATGAAAATAGGTAGTGTTAGATAGTCTTTGGGGCCATATTTTTACATAGGCCCTTCCCTGCTTTATCTCTTGGCTCACCCATATGACCAAAGGGAAGTATTTGGAAGAGCAGGAGCCAGAGTTAAGGGCACAGTCATCGAACACTGGTGTGACCAAGTTTATTTTATTTTATTTTATTTTATTTTTTGGCACTGGGGATTGAACTCACAACCTTGCACTTGCCAGGCAAGCACTTATGCCTCTGAGCTAAATCCCCAGCCCACCAAGTTCATTTTAAATGTGTTTTCTCTATGACCAGGTAATCCCACCTCTCGTTGCCCACCCTAGAGAAACACACCTGTGCACAAAAAGGCTTCTATCTGTTGGTAATAGGTCTGTTTATCAGCCATAAGTCCTGGATAGATACATTTGCATATGATGGCAGCCTGCTAGGCCCTGAGGACATAAAGATATAAGCCAGAGTCTTGTCCTTGAGAGGATCCAAGTCTGTTGGTGTGGAGCATGCACTTAGGACAGGAAGCATTTCGGAAGTTCTATAGCTAATGCCCGCAGAGGACCTGGGTTAGAAAGGGGTTTTGTCAACAAATTTATTTGTGTACCGGAGAGACAAGGCCATATGATGAGCCTTGTAGCTGATTGATTTGGAATTCAAGGTATAGGACAAATGAAAGCACTAACACCCAAAGAAAAGCTACAGAACCAAATGCTCAGAAAAGGGAGCACTGTATAGCAATACATATACCTGACTTTTTAAATAATCTGAACCACTGGATGACAGTCCATGCCTATCAGTGACTCTGCTTGGACACCCATCCACATCTTTCCTGGAACACCTTCAGGGCCTGAGCACTCCATCCCCCAAGGCCATTTCTTTAAAGTATCGTTTCTATGAAGTATGATCAAAATATATGGTGAATGACCACATTTTAAAAATTACAATAAAAGATACATTGCCATTAATCCTCCTCAAAATATTCCTTCACCTTGGTTCAAACACACTTACTCTGCATTCTTGCCACTTTCTGAAACAGTTCCGTAAATCTGTCATGAGTGTCTTTAGTTGTACTCTCCTGGCTGCCTAAGTGTTCTAAGTAGATTCAAAATGTTTACTTTTCATGGTCATTTTGACTTTGAGGAAAAGGCAGAAGTTGCACAGTTCTAGATCTGGTGGATAAGGTGGGAACAAGGACACACTGTAATGTTTTTAACCAGGCTGCATTTCCATTGGGTCACAGTTGACAGCAGCATGCACCATATTTTTGATCATGTGACGCATAGACACTCACAACAAAGGACTGCCTCAGAAAGTGGTTAGAACCATGGAATCAGTGTTTGAAGTGAGGGAAAGTGAGGGTAGGGGATTAGTGACAATGTGATTTTTACTGTAATAATTTTTTAAAATTTAAACATTCACTGTATATTTTTATCACATCTCTCATAAAGTACCCACTAGTCCGGGCTTTTTTGTTGTTGTTGTTGTACTGGGACTTGCACTTAGGACCTCATGCTTGCCAGGCAGGTACTGTGCCACTGAGCTATATCCCCGGCCCAGTCCAGGCTTTTATAACAGCTCTCCCAAGCCCCACTGAGTCTGGTAGCAGTGGCTGTAACAGCCGGTTCCTTTCTGTATCCCCCAAGTACTGGAAGAACTGGGACTAGACTGGGAGAATGGCTTTGGACCAGGGTCAGTGAACTTCTCTGTAATGGCCAGATAATTACTATTTTAGGCTTTGCAAGCCACATGGTCTCTGTTGCAACTACTCAACTCTGCTCTTGTATGGAATCCAGCAATGGACAAGACATAAACAGACGGGTGTGGCTGTGGTCCAGTAAGAGTGAATTTACAAAAACAGCCCACAGAATTTGCTACCCTTTGACCCCCACTAGTTTGCCACGCTTAACCTCATCCAGTTCAGCACTGAGGAACAATCAACTTCCAGGCCTTGTTCTTTATTAATTTAAAGACTTAAATTAATAATCTACTTAAATGAGTAACAATAGCAAACTCATTTAAGTAGCAAATTAACTGAAGCCAATGCTATTCTAGAAACAGCTACTGAGGGCCTACTAAATACCAGAGCTGTGATGAGGACAGAGATAACATGTGTTTTGTCTGTGTGTGTCAGTCATGGATGTTGGGTTGATGCATACCTGGTACCATACTTTACATATCATGGAGTTGTGTCCATAAGCACATATATAGATCCGTATTTATACCTGTAGCGTTATATTGGATGGTATGAGAATGCTGGTTTAGTTAGCTGTGCCATTCGTGGTAAACATGGAGGCTGTCCTCTCTCATACAAAGACTTCACTGAAAATTACAAAAAGCAGTGAAAAAAACTTCAGTGTCTTGCATCTGGGTAGCCTCTTCAGAGGGCTTGCACCAGAAATGAAGGAAGTCTGTTCACTCAAATGAAATGACCAGTTGTAGAAAGAGCCAGCAAATGGCTTCTGGAGCTAGTGGTTTCATGGGTGAAAAAGTGTTTTGCTTCCCATAATGGAGGGCTCCTGAAGGTGGCCCGTCTTGCCGTGAATGCTTTGGTCCCAGGCAGGCACGCACATCGTTTTCACTAAGACAAGCTCCTCGGGGCTGCTGAGATGCCTTTCCCAGGGCTGGGTGGTCTGCTGTTTGTTTGGCATGAATCTCTGTCGGGTCCCTGACCTCTGATATTTTAGGCTACACGTGAGGCTGCTATGATAAATAATAATCCAGTCTGTTGGGAATGAAAGGTAGATAGTAACTATGATTCTCTCTCCCAAAGGAAGAACCTAGCAACTGGGTTAGCATTTCCATGAGGGGTTTTGTCTGATTTCCAAGCTGATTTCAGCAGCAGGGCAATAGAACAGTGTGCTACACAGGGTAGATCCCTGATGAGCTGAGGTGTTACCTTGTTGGGGAGTCACTCAGGCAGGCCTGTTCAAAGCATGGTCACACAAGACCCTTCACTGTGGCCAGCTGCCCATCCAGGTTTACCCTCCTGGGGGAAATGGCTTCTGCATTCTCGTTGAATAGTGATGAAGGGTGAAGGGAAGGAGGGCTCGAGGAGGGAAGGATTAACCCCCCCACCCGTGTTTGTTCTATAATGGGGATATTCATCTTGCCTTGTTGAAGGGGTCTTTCATGGAAATGAAAACGTTCCCCCATGCAGTATTTATCAAAAGGTGCCCTTATGAGACAGAAAGAAAGAGAGGGGAGAGAAATTTTGCAAGAACAAGAGTTGGAGAAAGAGAATACATGCTAAATATCTGAACTAAGGGGGGCAACTTGAGCTTGGCAGTGAGGAGATGGGAGATCATGCCAAGGGGCAGGGGCAGCGTCGGGGCTGCATTTCAGCCTGTGCCTCTCTGCCTAAACCCAGCCGTCCATCAGGAACACAGGCCCCCAGCTGAGCAGCACAACAAGAGCTTTGGGATGCTAATGGCCCTTTAGGAATGGTGAATGGAGCATTTCTATTGCGACAAAGGGGCAAAATGAAGGGAGAAAGGAATTTTAGTTTTGAAGTTTCCTTAGGGGAAGGCCAAACAATGGTGGTTTAAATGGACAGTGTAAAAGTTTTATCTGTGTTATGAAAAAGAGGAACAGAGCACACATGCCTTCTTGGCCGCATCTTGGTTGGGTTAACAGCTATCAGGGCGGCTCAGGAGAGGCTAGATGGGAATCTGCTAGGTTTTGGTCCCTCTGGGTAAGGGGCAACCAGTTGATTTGAGGAACCACTGGTGGGTCCCATCTGATCTGAGACACTTCTGCTCATTTTGCTGGATTCATTCATGCGCTAATCCATTCATTTCTTTGCTTACTGATTTCCCATTCACTCACTCAACCAACAATCAGTTTCTGAACACCCACTATTTCCAGACAGAGTTCTAAATGCTGTGAAGCCCACAATGGAAAAGCAAGGTTTCTAGAGCGAGGACAGATGTTAAGGAAGTAAATGATGGGAGCCAGTACCAAGTGGTGATTGGCGGGCAATTGTAAGACAAGGCACCAGGGGCTCCCTTTACACTGAGACCTGAAAGAAGCAAGGGAGTGAGCTCTGCAGAGATTGGAGATAAGGCCATCCCAGGTCAGGAGAACAGGGAAGAGGTGTCAGGTCCTTAGGCAGCGAAGAGCTTGCCATCCTTGAGGAGCAGAGAAGAGGCCAGTGGGAAAGGAGGAAAAAGGGGAAAGCAGGAAAGCACCATCTTGTGTGCACCGTGAGGAGTTAAGATTTTATTCTGAGGACTGTGGAAGCTGTGGTAGGCTTCAGGTAGGGGAGGCGGCCTGTCTGGTTGCTAGTAGATGATGGGGGCCAGGAAGGCCCTGGGCTGAACGGTTTGGGTTAGAGCTCGTCCTGTAGGTCTGCCTGGATGGCCACGTCCCTCCTGCAGAAGCTGCTGTCCAGGAAGAGTGAGGCCAGTAGTACCACTCACTGGGAGCATGCCTGTGATCCCAGAGTGCGGTGTATGAGCGCTTACTTGATCTAGCTTTCCTGGGGCTGCTGAGAGTCCAGAAGGAAGGTTTCCACCCTGCGGGATGGGGTGAAGGCAGAGGGCCTGGAGCCTGTAGGGGAAATTTGGTAAGCAGTTACCAAGAATTGATGGAGGGAACCCTTTTCTTCTGAAAGTGAAAGGACGTGTGTTCACACTGGCAGTGTATTGTATAGTTCTCTGCCGTTCCTCAGGCCGTGTTTATACCCCGGCAGTTGTTTCTATGGAACATCCTTTTGCCCTACATAGTAACTCCTAGGGTCAGGAGGGTATGTCTTACTTGATGGAGTCGTAGAATGTGACTTGGATACATCATCTTCACTTCAGTTTCCTCAAATTCGGCAGGGGGACCAGGCAACAGTGAAATGATCAGCTCATTGAGATATGGGGAGACCAGGAAACACCTCTTCTGAAGCCCAGAGGGTTCCCTGTGATATAGATGAGATTTGAGTCCTAGAAGCTCATATGCTGGAAGTTTGGTTCTCAGTATGGCAACGTTGGGAGGTGGGACTTTTGAAAAGTAGGGCCTGATGGGAAGTCTTTGGGACATTTGGGAATGTGCCCTTGGAAGGGATCGCGAGACCCCAGTTTCTCTCTGGCTTCCTGTTTTGAGCTGTGATCTCTTCCTCCCACGTGTGTCCCTGCCCTTGTCATGCCAGAGCCGTGAGACCCATACCAGTGGCTGAACCAATGGCCAGCCGAGTTTGGACCTCTGAAACTGAAGCAGTAAGTGAACCGCTTTTCTTTACAAAGTTAGCCTGCTTAAGGTGTTTCATTATAGTCATACGAAATAGACACACACAGGGCTATTAATGGGTAACAGCTGAGTTGGAGTGCCCTGAAATACTCTCTGAGGCCAGCCAGGATACTTTCTCTCTTGGCCCACTGGTGATACCAGGAAAGTGTACCCAGGCAGGTGAGCAGTGTGGAGGGTGGACAGGCTTATGGGGGTACTGACAGCTGGAAGCCAGTTGGGAGGCTGTTACTGGAGTCCAGGAGAGGGGCACTTTGGCTGGGGTGATCTTTTGTAGGAGGAACTGCTAGGCGTTGAGGCTGGCCCAGCACAAGGATGAAGAGAGCTGGCGGAGGGGCGAGGAAAGGGAATGCCTTCTGTGCAGTCTGGGGGAGGGGCGAGGAACGGGAATGCCTTCTGTGCCGTCTGCCCTTCCGTGAAACGGAGCACCCTCTGTGCCGTCACACGAGCTGCCTCGTGCCCTACCTGCTTTTCTAGTGTGCTTCAACTGCCAGAGTCTTTCTACATACAGACTCATCTGTGGAAACTCAGTGGAGAAATCAGGTAAAAGTTGAGTGGTGCTCTTGTGGCGGAAGAGCGTGTTATCGAAGACCGGTGTGCATGTTCTTTCCTGCCTCCTTGTTTCTCACCCCTGTCATCCCCCCTTTCTCCTCCACTCCATTTCTGCCATGACCAGAGGACTCCTAAGGCTTTCTGAGACCAACTGAATTTTTGATCACACTGAATTTACTATCTAAACAGGAGGCAATGGGAGTATGTTGGCGAAAATAATTTCAACACTGACTCCTCCGTTTCACATGTGACTGGTTGATTGCACACAGATCCCATGACCCCCGAACCTCTTTCCTGGTGGTTGCGAGGCTTAGCCTGGTCTTATTTGCTTTCTGCTCTTCCTGGTGATCTGCTCTCCTGGGGCAGTGGTGTCACCTGTCTGCCTCCTGG